>JAVLUZ010000142.1:10345455-10511082 GCA_036768485.1 Mermis nigrescens | reverse complement strand
AGTTGATCGTCTTGAACAACTCCTCGAAAATTCTCTACAATTATGATAAAAACGAACTATCTGCTCTGATTAATGATGCTATCGAAAGAGATTCTAAGAAATGTAATGCTGTTCTGTTTAACTTGCCTTTATCGAACAGTGTTGAGGACATTGATCAGGTCAAATGGCTAATCGATTCTCATTCTGATGGTCACGATCTAGTATCATCTGATGTTACGCGTCTTTTGTGATGGTCCCATTCACGAAAACCGCGTCCAGTTGTCAAAGTTTGCCTGGCGTCAGTTCAGGCAAGGCGCCTTCTTCGTTCCTTGATCAATAAGACAGTCGCGTTAAATCTAAAGACCCACTTTCGGGTTGCGGTGCCGTCCTGACTTATCATTCCTTCAAAAACGTCAACGCGAACTGGTTTCCGAGCTCAACGATCGTAAATCTCGAGGTGAAGAAGGTCTTTTTATCGATTTTCGCACCGATTGTGTTAAATACAAACCAAACCGTAATTTATGTAACTCTTCACCTAAAAGGTAGTCGCCCCTTTCTCCTACTTCGTTTAAAAGTTCTGTATTTTTAATTCAGAAGTTTGTTAAATAAGCTAGGTGATTTAAAACTGTTACTAAATAGCAAACAGTTTGAAATAATACTTTGTTGTGAATCTTGGCTTTATCCTGAAATTCCAGATAGTCTCCTTTGCAGTTCAAATAATTACCAAATTATTCGATGTGATCAGTTAAATAAGCGTGGGGGTGGACTTATAGTTTTTGCTAATAATAATCTACATATTAAACACATTAAAATTCCTATTAATTTTCCTGCCTGTGAAATTTAAATTTTTGATTTATGCAATACTGTTTTCAAAACTAGATTTATTCTAGCTTATCGTCCTCCTACTTATGATACTATGTATGCTGAAAGTCTTTGTAATTCTATTGAATGGGCTAATGTACTATCCTTCATTAATTGTTGGTGATTTTAATCTTCCTAAAATTAATTGGGTCTCCAACACTTTTCCTTCCCGATCCCATCAATGCTTTATTTTATGATACCTTCTGTACAACTGGTTTGGAGCAACTAAATCCTTAGTCAATTCACATTAAAAATGTATTAGATTTGCTTTTTTCACTTAATCAAGCCATTAATGTGAAGATTTCACCTCTTTTCTAATAGTGATCATAATTCTATTGCTTTCGAAATTCAAGGGTACGAAGAGACAAATCACATGCCCTCTTGTTTAAATTTTCGGAAAGCCAATTACAAGTTAATTTCTATGCGATTAGCCGCTGTTTCTTGGCCCGATTTATTTAATCAGTGTACTTCGGCAGATGATATGTATAATGTTTTTGTTTCAGTTCTTCAAACTATTAGTTCTGATCTAATACCTAAAAAAGCACATAGAAATTTTAAGAAAAGTTCTTCCTAAACACATCCGTAAGTTAAACTTGAAAAAACTTAAATTATGGAAAAATTACAAAAAGCTCAAAACTCGAACAAATTGAACTATCTATTCTAGTTTCTGCAAATCTATAAAAAGAGAAACCAAAAGATTTTTACGCTAAAGAAGAACTAGACGTTTTAAAATCAGGCGATATCCGTAACTTTTACAATTTTGTTAATTCTCGTTTAAAAATCAGGAAAAGTTCATTCCCCCTGATTTTATCTGATGGTACTGAATTAGATGACAATCATGTAAAAGCTAATCATTTTAACTCATATTTTGCCTCTTGCTTTCACTGTTGATGATCAAAATCTTCCTGTTTTTCAGGCTCGTACTTTTTCTTCGTTAGCAGAAATCAATTTCGATGTAGACACCGTTCACAGAGCGGATTCGTCAGAATCTGAACCAAGTATTGCATGTGGCCCTGATGGCCTATGCTCCATTTTTCATTAAAAAACAAGGTTATTTGCTTTCTTCTCCTCTTGCTTCTATCTTTGAAACTTCTTTTCGATCAGGTTCAATTCCAAAAATTGTGGTTATCAAGCAAAACGTAATTCCAGTTTTCAAAAATAAAGGTGATTCTGCTTGTGTAGAAAATTATCGTCCGATTTTGTTGTGTTGCTCTCCTTGTAAAATTATGGAAAAAATTGTTAATAAAAAGATTCTGGATTACTTAAATATAAATAATTTACTTTCTCCTCTCCAATTTGGATTTTTAAAAGGTCGATCATGTGAAATGCAATTGCTAAAGTGTAAAAACGAATGGGCAAAATTTATTGATAGAAAATCTACTGTCGATGTAATTTTTATCGACTTTAAAAAGCTTTCGATTCTTTATCGCACACAAAATTACTTCATAAACTTTCTGCATATGGTCTAAATGGTTTTCTTTTCAACTGGCTTAAATCTTTTTTATCCTCTCAATCTCAGTGCGTTGTTGTTAATAGTTCTTTTTCAGATAGCTTTAATGTAACTAGCGGCGTCCCGCAAGGGACGTGATAGGGCCAACCCTTTTCTGATTTACATAAATGATTTATGTGATAATATGAGTAGTCGTATTCGGTTATTTGCTGACAATGTTAAGATGTATAATTTGTCCTCTTCTAAAACTATACTTCAAAACGACCTTAAAAAGCTTACACATGGTCCGCGTGAATGGCAGCTTCTAGATATCTATTGATAAATGCACAGTTTTGTACATGGGTTATAAAAATCCTAAACATCAATATTTTATTGGAAATCAACTTTTACCTTCTGATTCTTGACTGTGTGCGTGATTTAGGTGTTCTAATGTCTCAAAATTTGAAATTTCAGCAGCACTATCATGAAGTGATTAAAAAAGCTTCTCAGCGATCCAGTCTGGATACTGAAGTTATTCTTCTCGTTGATCATAAAATTTTCTCGCGCTTTTGTTGTATATGTTCGTCCGCTTTTTAGAGTACTGCTGTACCGTTTGGAGTCCTTATCGTATTCACGATATTGATCGTTATCGAGCGAGTTCAGCGCAAGTTTACCCGTTGTATTTTTGGTTTTAACAGTGGTTTGTCATATAATGATCGTTTAAAAGTCTGTCATTAAGAACGTCTCAAATATTGCGCCGTATTCGTTTTGCTATCCCTTTATTATCAGATTATTAATGGAAAATCACACATTCTCTGTGACGAGTTTTTCGCTTTTAATCGCAACTATACTCGCTCTGTCAATAACCTTAAACTGGCTGTTTCCAGTAGCTCGTTCAGATATTCCCCCAAGTATGATTTCAGTCATAGATATGTGAATCTGTGGAATTCACTTCCAGCTGGTACGGACTATACACACGTACGGTGGACAACAAGACTGCCAACAACCCTAACTACATTGGCCTCAAGAGACCATTACAGTAAAATAAACAAAGATCAGATTAACGTAATACTGATACACTTTTATCTCAGATCGAATGTTCTCGATTACACAAGCGGTATGCATGAAACAATTACTATTATTATACACTTAACTCTATGTTACCGGACAAGTATCTTAATGTTCTTTATTATTGAAAATTGGGGAAAAAGTGGGAAGACTGAAGGCATAGCATACAGTACACTATCGTAGATAGCTATTAGTATTGGCTATGTGATGGCTACCGCGAACTGCTAAGGCAAGTTCGTCTATACGTGTAACTCTCGCAGTTACAGCCGCAAATTTTGGTTAAAATGCGCGCGGCACTTATGATTCTGCAGTGAAGAATTAAAAAATACACTGTCTCATTCTTTTATGCCCCATGAGAGCATTTTTGTAGTCATACAAAAATGCGCTTCGATTATTCGAAGCCACTATTGTATGCGTTGAATATTGTTTGCATGAACAAATTCTTGTTAAAATTAGAATGCACCAAGTGATGCTTTCTTGCCTGAAATATTACAGAGGATCTGAGAGACTGTAACTTTAGAATTGTACGAATGTGAATATGAATTGCAATCTTATCGAATAGGTAATAGAGAAGATAGGCACGTTTAGACGTTTAAAATTCCAAAACGATGATACTTTTACTGTGTAACATAAAAAAGGAACGTACAGTGCATGCTGCAACTTGCAAGCACTGTTTTTTTATTCCACTTTTTGGTCTATTTGTCAACCAAAATTTTGGGAAATGGAAAAAATTTTTGGGCTTGGTTGGCATCTGTGGAAAATTTTTGTAATGTTAAAAATGCGTTTTAGAGAGTTAAAATTTCAAAAATTTTTCGCGCCGAATTGATTTAATTCTTACTTATTATGAATCCTTAAGCCGCGCCGCGCCAATTGCAGCATTTTTATCGATAATCTGGTCCTAGAACTCCACTACGATTGAAAATCCTTATCTTCTGCACGGATTCAGTTAGTTTTTGCAATGCAAAAATGCGTTTTAGAAAATTGAAACTACAAAAATTTTTCGGCGCTTCGCGCCGAATTGATTTAATTCTTACTTGTTTGTTATTGATGTTTAAGCCGAGCGGCGCCAATTGCAGCATTTTTATCGATAATCTGGTCCTGGAACTCTACTACGATTGAAAATCCTTACCTTCTGCACAGTTTTTGAAATGCAAAAATGATTTAGAGAGCTAAAATTTCAAAATTTTCTGGCGCGTCGCGCCATTTGATAAATTATAGTTTTAATTGTCAAAAACGGCTTCAGAATTGGCTAAAATGCTTTACTGAAGGAAGGAAATTCAAGTTTCAAGATAAATAACGTATACTGATCGTGATATTTCTTGTAGAGCGCGAAATTTTTATACAAAAAGTGAACCAATCACCGCTATTGCATGTGTAGGTACATAAAATTTTCTACTTAAAAAACACTGATTTTTCAACACAGGAGCTCTATTTTAAACGTTTTTAGACCTTCAAAAAAACGTGGAAAAAAGTCGGAAAAAGTGGAAAAAAATTTTGGGTTCGGTCTATAATGTCAACCAAATCGCTGGGAAAAAGAAAAACGGTGCTTGCAAGCAATTCAGCAACCAGGGTCGTCAGGGATAGGTTACTAGTGTATTACTGTGCCTGGTGCATACCTACCCTTTGTGTGTGAATACTGATTATACGTGAATCGAAGTTTTTCGACTACGAGAGTACGTCAGGCTTCTCAAGATGAAAGAACAGAAAGTCACAGTATGTTGGACTCGGATTTGAAATCCGACGTCTTAACCACTCGACGACATCAGTTCATTACGAGATTGTTTGCAACGATTTGTTATGTTTTTCAGCGAATTAACAAGGAAAATAGAATTTTCTGACTCCTGTTACTAATGCGTTAGGCTTAGGCTTAGAAATGTGTACTCATATTGCTCCGCTCGCTTCGCTCTTGCTTGCGGATTCACATTAATGCCAGACATGGGCAAAGCCTAAGGCATAAATGGAGCAAAAATTGCTCCATTCGCTTTGCTCGCTCCGCAATTTTCGCTCCATTTATCTCAGACTTAGCCCATGCGCTGGCATCAATGTGAATGGACATAACTAAACCTAAGCCTAAGACATTGGTAACCCCGCTCAGTCAAAGTCCCCGACTCGCTTTTATCACATTTAAGATAAGTTACTCACTTATATGTTGAAGATTGTGCTTTAAAAATGTCATAAATGGAACCAGCGCATGCAAAAACCTAAAAAATCTGCGAACATGCGCTACTATTCGAGTTTGCTGCAAGCTGAGTAACCGCACACACACAAAAGGTAGGTGTGCACCAGGCACAGTAGTACCGGTTACCAGACGGCCAGGGGTCGTTCAATTACATGTTTTTCGGGCTATTCACATACCTGACAATCTTCCACCAATTTTGTTTAAAAACTGGCTTATTCTTTAGTAAATCCGTTAAAAAAGATATTTTCAATATCTCTTTTAACTTTTAACTTACCTAAAATCTGGAAACGTGCTCTTGTAGTACCTATTTAAAAAAAATGACCCCACTTCACCTGATAACTATAGACCTGTTTCACTTACTTGTGTTTCATGCCGATTATTGGAGAATATAATTAAAGATAAAATCATGACGTATATCTTGCATTACAATCTCTTATCAAAATACCAATTTGGCTTTTTACCGAAAAAATCATGTGAATCACAGCTACTTTGTTACACTGATTATATTATCAAAAATTTAGATAATAAAGATACAATCGATTCTATTTATTTGGACTTTCAAAAAGCTTTTGATTCCGTTTCAAGTTCTAAGTTAATTTTTAAATTATTTAAGTATGGACTGTGTGATAATCTCATAAAATGGATTCATGATTTTTTGACTAATCGTACTCAGAGTGTTAAGCTTGATAATACAGTCGGGCGAATTCTAGAATAGCTCCATGTTCCAGATTTCAAAAAACAGCGTTTTTATGCGATTTCAAGCACGTATCTTTAACATAAAAGTTGAAAAAACAGACGGAAAAGCCTTTGATTGAAAGGAAAAATTTTCAAAAAATTTTATTTCCTTACTTTCATTTCCGTCTGTTTTTTCAACGTTTATATTCAAAACTCCTACTTGAATTCGCATTAAAACGCTATTCTCACCTATAACCAAAATTATCTTTGAAGGCACATACTAAGCCTAAGCCTAAAAAATAAATATTAGAAGAGACTTAGGAAGAAAATGATACTAGCACCCTTATTTGTCAAAATATACGTAATCATTCCCTTTCTAACTAACACTAACAAAAAAGATTGATCACCGGATGGTTTACATGACCATTATTATAATTACTGAAGTGTAAATTCTCACTCACTTTTATCTCTTGATTTCCGTGCTGATCCAGACAGTCGTACGCCTTTCAACAGTCGCTGGATAAAATTTCGTATATCAATAGTTTCAAGCGTTCGATTAATGTGCCACGTCGAAACGAAATCTGATTATAAAAATTCGTATATCAACAGTTTCGAAGCGTTCACAAATGTGCCACGTCAAAACAAAATCTGATTTCCGTATCAATAGCCGCTGTCAAAACGGTTAATTTCAATGCTCCGCCACACCTATCAGATTTTTAATCCGGCTCCTACGATACTAACTAATTGACAATCTTATACCAATTGTCAGTGTTTTGCCGAATCGTCGGATAGCTATTTAATTTCTGTAAGATTAAGGTACATTCTTAGAATGCAGCAACTGCGCAAAGCATAACAATCTTGATCACAATCCAATATATGAAATGCGTATTACACAGCAGCGCGGTAAGAGTGTAAACAACTGGAATAAGCAATTCTTGCGTCTGGAACAACGTAAATCACTCATATGATTGATAAAAAATTTGCATAGAAAAGCAACATCGACTTCCACGTGAGCATAAGGCTACTAATCTAAAACTATCCGTAATAAATAATTCTCGCAACGGAACAAGCGCCTACTACGTAAATCACTCATGATAATAAAAAATTTGCATAGAGAACCTATGTCGACTTCCACGAGCGAGCAAAAGATTACTAATCTAACACCCTACAGTACATAAAGAATTGTCACTCAGATGTGTTCCACAGATCACCTGTCTGTGATGTTAAGCACAACATTTATCTAATGCATTAGGAACGGAGTGTTCTATCAAGGCAACAGTAAATGTGCCTAACTTACATTCTTTTATGATAGTCATGTAAACTTACATCGACCGATCGCAGTGTATTCATTTAAGTACATAATGTTCGTTCAAGCTATACATAGAAACCAATAAATGCATTGTGGATAGTTATGTACCTAGGTCCTTTATAAATGTTCATCGTGTGCACGTATGTTTGAATTAACCTGTTCTTCTTTAATTCATAATAGATCCATCAAACGTCAGCATTATCGCCGTCGCCTTCGCTAATGAACATATTACTTATGTACCTACTTACTTACCTACGTACACAAGACAATTCGATCAATCATTGCAACGATTTTTGCAGTCGCCTTCCCTAAACATTGCGTACCTACATACAAACAAACATATGCATCAGTATACATTAGATCAATCAATACGCCGTTTACGGCAGTCGCCTTCCCATGCTTTGTGCTTCTATCACTTTACAACTTCATTCCTCAATTTCTCCCCTTCTAAATGCTTTCCGTCGATAATTTCTTTTGAATATCTTCCTTAGAACTACTAATCTTTTGATAAATTCCCATTAATTTAAATTCTGTGACTTCTATCTATTCTAGAATTAAGCCATACAGTCTCACTACCGGGAAATGTACTTAGTGGTGTTCCACAGGGGAGTGTCCTGGGACCTGTTTTATTCTTACTTTACATTAATGATATTACAAACCTTTGCATTAGTGAAAAAACAAAAATTATGCTTTTCGCGGATGATATTAAAATATATGCTAAATCAGTGGATTTTTTTCTTTTACAAAAACTTCTTACTGATATTATCAAATGGTCTAAGTTCAATTACCCCTATCAGTATCTAAATGTCAAGTCCTTTACTTTGATCATAATAATCCTCGCTTTGATTATTTTATAAATGATAAAAAACTTCTTCCTACTAATATTGGGGTTTGGGATTTAGGTGTTACTTTAAATGAAACTTTGAATTTTTCTCCTCATATAAAAAATATAGTCCAAAACGCTTATTTTCGATTATCACTTATTTTTCGATCATTTCAGATTAAGAATACAGAAGCATTAATTTTAGCTTTCAAGCAATTTATTCGCCCCCTTTTAGAATTTAATACAATTATTTGGAATCCATATAAGAAATGTGATACAAAAAATATAGAAAAAGTTCAAAAATATTTTACCAAACGTATTCTTAAATTTAGCGATATACCATATGAACCTCGGCTTCAGATTTTAGAATTAGACTCTCTGGAATTTCGTAGAGTTGTTTTTGATTTATCCATGATATATAAAATTTTCAATGGATATATACAAATTGATCCTGATGATTTTTTCACACTTACACAGTCATCTAAAACTCGAGCTGTTAATAGTTTAAAACTTAAAGGTGAAAAATTTCGTTTAGATGTTAAAAAATACTCTTTTCCAAATAGAGTCCTATATCTATGGAATTCTCTCCCAGATGCGATTATTTGTTCTTTTCGGCAAATATCTTTCAGACCAGGGTTAAAGATTACCTCAAGTCCAAAATTGTGGCTCCAACCAGTATGCTTTAATGTATCATGGAGCTATTGCAGCCAGTGAAACTAGCAATGATTTTTTATTCTTTGTATTTTGCCGTGTCTATGTGTATTTTACCTGTTTCATTGACTTTGCAATAAAATTTGTATTTGTATAAAAATTTGTATTTGTATATTTGTATTTTTTGAAATTTTTACTTTTTCGACGAAAAAATACTGGCATTGGTGTAGCTGGTTCACATATGTATTAAGATAGCCAAGTTATAGGTACGTATACAGCAAGTAGCATCCAGTGAAAGCTGCCACCTAACTGGTTTGATTTGAGTCAAGTCAAAAACAAATAAGGCAGTCATCAGATTTTTCCAGTAGATTCATGTGACTGACCAAAATGTTGATGCCAGTGTTTAAAATAAGCCTAACTAATAGGATGCAACTCGCTTTGCTCGCTTCACTCGCGCCGCTCATCGCATCCCGTTACTCAGGCTTATTTTAAATGCTGGCATGATACTAAGCCTAAGCCTAATCAGCTGGTAAACCAGCAAAACATCACAAATACCTTGCAATCTTTATCGAAATTAACCAGTGTTCATCGATTGGTTATGGTTCTGGACTTTAGAGCAAGGGGTCCACGTTTCGAATCCGACTGCCAGCAACTTTCTCTTGTTTCCTCAGATGCTATCGACCACACACATACGCCTCTATAATATGACTATGTTAATACATATGTGAACCAGCTACACAAATGCCAAAATACTTATCATGCGCTCAAAGCAGGTTGGAAAAAATAACAGTTTGGAAATTGCCCAAAATTTTGGTTTTTTTATGATTTTTTAATGGTTTTTTATGGGTTTGTAATGCTTAAATTTTGGTTTTGATACTTTATTCATGAGCACAAGTGTTAAAATGCTTTATAGTGTATAAAAACTACTAAATTAAAGAACAGGCTTGAGTTGTTTAACCAATTATTCAGGAAAAATAGCAAAAGTCAGCAATTTCAACTTAAGTGAAATTGCCGAACACAATCGAGGTCGCCTTCAGCGGCTTCTTCAACGAGGTTAAGAAGTTTGTTATCGGATAAGATAATTGTGTCCTGTGGTGAAGCAACCATTTCATTACTGCTGCTGCTAGCCAGGAAAAATTAACTGCTATAAAATGAAATAAATCTTTGTAAATTGCACATGTAGAAAACAAACAAACAGCATCAGTTCAGTAAGCAAGCAAAGTTGGAAGAAGCAACGCGATTCACTTCAGTTCACGATTTTGAACGATAATAACAATCATCAACAAAGTCCAAAGGAAATAACGATAATATTTATAAATGATAACAATAAAAAGAAACGATTTTACAAATGATGAAATAAGCATCCTGCAACGTTGCTTAACATCGATTAAAAAAACAAAAACCAGGTTGATTTTCAAACCATAAAAAACCATAAAAAACCAAAAAAGCAAAAAAAAATCAAAAAACCAAGTCCGGCCAAATCTGGCTCAAAGCGCTAATGTTTTGACTGTTCCTGCAATAAAACATTGTCAAAAGATAGAGAAAATCGGCGCGAAGTGCTGACTTTTTGATTTTACGGCGCAGAACAGCATCATGCAATCATATTGCCGCTCTTTTCATGAACATGTCAAAATTGTTTCCTTTGGGGTTTCAACATTGGTGTAGCTGGTTCACATATGTATCAAGATAGCCACGTTATAAGTACGTATACACCAAGTAGCATTCGGTGAAAGCTGTCACCTAAATGGTTCGAATTGAGTCAAATCAAAAACAAATAAGGCAGTGTTCGTATTTTTTCTGTAGATTCGTGTGACTGACCAGAATAATAATAATAATAATAATAATAATAATAATAATAATAATAATAATAATATTTATTAGCCAATTACTACCATAGAATGCAATAAAAAATTACATGAAAGAAGGATGTTGGTTTAGATACTAAGCCTTAACCTAATAAGCAGGTGAACCAATGCAAAACATTATGAATACCTTGCGTTCTTTATCGAAATGAACTAGCGCTAGTCAATTGGTTAAGATCTGGGCTTTGAAGCAAGAGGTCAACGTTTCGAATCTGGCTGGCAGCGACTTTCTTCGCCTCATCGGATGCTACAAACTGCATACTTACAGCTTCACAATACGACAATCTTAATACATACGTGAACCTGCTACATGAATGCTGGGGATTCCCCACTCCTACCCACCACACCTGGGCATGGGGGTTTGAGGGTATGCACCTCCAAGAAACCAAAGTACTTCCCGTGGAAATAAATTTTAAAAATTTGTTTGCTTTTTTCGCAATTTTTTGATGCCAATAGATAGTGCTCATTGAGAAACGTTGAAAAATGGTGTTGTTTTCGCCATACCATTGTTTTCAAGGTAATTTTTCTGACCTTTAAAAAATCATGCGCCCCAGAATTTTGGTGCTGCCCATGTATGCTACTCACCCACTGACTACGCCAGTTTGCCAGGTGCAGTAGAATTCTATGGGATTTTGTAGAATTCAAAATTTTCAGTTGCAGTAGCAGTAGAATGATGTTTTTAGTGAAAATTTTTATAGAATCTCAAGCGAGACAGTGGAATTCAGTAGAAACCAACCTAATATTTTCTGTAGAATTCAGTAGAATCTGAAAATTGTGACGGAATTAGTAGAATTTTCATTTGAAATTGGCGGGTAAGATAGGGTAAATGAAGGGTTGGCAAGGGTAGGTTTTTTAGGTCTTAGCTTAAAAAAAACTCAGGTGAAAAAAATTTCATAGGTTTTAGGTTTTTTAGGTTCTTCATTTTTTGATTCACTACTTTATAGGGAACTATTATACACACATTGTTTAGCTATCATTTAATGTGAAATGTTAAAAGCTAGGGAAAAAGACGTTTCTTTTGCCTTTTTGCTTGCGTCTTTGAATCGCTCGCTCGACTTAACAGAGCACATGGTGATGAGGCATTCTCATGTGCCTGTCTGGTAAGGAATTTCTTCATAACCTTTTTTTACTTTCAAAAGAAGTCCTCGTAAATAGATGATAAATTCTTAGCATGACGATGAGTAAAAAAGCATTAAGAGATCGGCTGTCTAAAAAACTGATCAGATCTGCATCTTGTTAAATAATATCTTGTTGTGTTTGACTTTATACTTCAGTCTTTTTCACATTTTTAAAAATGTCATGCCTTACTGTGCTAATACTGTTTTCATTTAGAAAAAAAGTCAAGAAGGCTAAGCTAATCTTATAGTTACTGTGCTCGCCATGAATGTTTACGTTTTAATATGCTCCATAGGATGATAGAGCTTGTTAAGGCCTATATCTTTAACATGTTGGTCGTGCGTGGGCAGAAAATAGGACCGACGTGTTAAAGATATAACCCTAACAAGCTCTAGAAGCTTATTAAAGCGTTAACATTCGTGGTGAGTAGTGTAGCTAACTACACTTTGGAACTAATATGGCCGATTTTCCTACCATCCTAAGACATAATTCGTCAAATAGTCTCCTTTTCATGTTTCCTTTCCAGTAATTGCTACACTTAATATGCGCCCAACCCGATCTTATTTCTACTTAAAGATGTCTAATTTATCGTCCTATTGTTTGCAGGAGTAAAAATCTAACGTGTTTTATACGCCTAAAAATTTAATTTGTCACAGTCTTTCAGATTGAAGAATTGTACAGTTCTAAGAAAGGGATTTTTTAGAGCACAGGGGGGCAATCCACCCTCACTCCCCATGCTCATGTATTGTGCACACAATCGTTGCGTTCCGGGCATGCAAGCGTACCTACATGTAGTCTGTTTCACGTAAGCTTTTCGCGTTTCCCACTGCTTTAAACCAACAATTTCTTTGATTTTCTTGAAAGCATCGATGTTTGCTATTTCATTCAATTGTCTTACAAAGCCGCTCCCTACTTTATTCCATCTACTTTACCATAGGTACTGCATAGCTAACTTGCTACTTTTTCAATCGGTTTTTGGTTCAATAGTTTATTCCAATCTGCAGATTCGCAGAATTTACTTCGATTTTTGCGTTGCTTAGAGAAAGTCCGATTTTGATTAGATTTTTGCGATTAGGCATATACATAGGTAGCTTTTTCCTAGTCCCCTCCTTTTACATCCTTAATAATCTTTAATCCCAAGTGTATTCGTCTTTTTTGTTCCATAGGAGCATTTTTCTTTGCTATCACCTTTCTTTCATATTCTATATATATAATATATATATATATATATATATATATATATATATATATATATATATATATATATATATATATATATATATATATATATATATATATATATATATATATATATATATATATATATATATATATATATATATATATATATATATATATATATATATATATATATATATATATATATATATATATATATATATATATATATTAGAAATGTGCCAGGCCCCAGCCCCGGTCCCGGCCTTGGGCTGCAAGGCGTTAGCCCGCACCTAGGGCCGGGCCCGTAAAAACGATGAAAAATTAATGAAAATCGAACAAAATTAACTTCTTTGCCAAATTACGCAACATAATATTTATTTATTCGCAAAAATAAGCTAAATTTCGTTAAAATTAAGCTTAGGCTACTGTTGTGCTTCGCTTCAGGTAATCTAATACATTAAGATTTGTGTGAGCATTGAAACAATTCGATACATATCTTGAATAGCTTAGCTCAATTAACAATTTTTATTGCGAAAATAAGCACGTTTGACCAATAATTCTTGGACAATAAAGTTTAAAATGCAAGGGACTTTCACCAAGTATCTGTAAAATTGTTTTATAAATCGATTTATGTACTTATGTACCTTAAATAAATGCTAGGTACGGCAACTTATTTTATCATCCAGATAGAATTTGTTTGCTTTAATATATGCGATTTTTCACTAATTTCGGGCGCTAGTGCACAAATAATAGAGCAAATGTCTTCATTTTTGTGTGGTTTTCAATTAATTTTTTAAATATTATTTTAATTTGATTATGCATGTTCCCTAATGTTGGTAAATGATTTTTCGTCGTACAAGCATTTTCCGCCCCTATGATTTTGTTGATATTCTAGAGATAAGTTTTTCAAGCATGTAGTTAATCTCTGGGTTACTTATTTCTCGTGCAATGTAATCGTAATCTTTTGTATTGTACTGCTTTGCTCGTCTATTTCTTTCATCGAATCAGCATAAATACTATAGAAAAGTCATATTCTGTTCAGCTTAGCTTATTGTTTTCTATGCCTAACAGCTATATTCACAATTATTCATTAATTTTTTGTTTATTTCTCTTTTATCTGCTTATTTTTGAGTCTTCAATTCATTAAAGCAATATGCAATTTCTTAGCAATAGTAATACTAAGATGTTAGGTCAGTATAGAAATTAGGGATGCACCGGGCCAGAGCTCGCCGCGCCCCGGCGCCGGGCCCAGGCCCGGGGCCCCGCCAGGCCCGGCCCCGGTCGGGCTGAGGCCGGCTCCCGGCCGGGCACAAAATACGCAAATTTCAGCCTATTATTAAGAATTATCTCAACTTTTTTGTTCGGATTTTGGCGATATTTTGAGGGTAAATCGTGCATAATCGCCTGTGCATATCATTCATGTATAACAAAACATTTGTCACAAATTTTATTTCAGAAATTTCGCTTATTCACGTTTATAGATGCAATAATTTAATAGTCAAAACCGATAATCTTCAAGTTTTTCGCCAAATACACTAGCTGTTTCTAATCGCTCAGGCAGCAAACGAGAACGGGAATCCGAGCAAATATTGCCGCTTGTACTGAACAAGCGCTCACTCGGGGTACTCGTGGGCGGGGGGCTTAGATATTTCCTTGCCAGTGATGCCAGGGCCGGGTAAGTTTCCATTTTTGTTCGCCAAAAGTCCAGCGGATCCGTTTCTGTTCCGACCTTCTCTTCTGCATGGGAAAAAGCATATGTTTAACACTTTGTGACATTCCTGTGGGTATGTTTGCCGGATGAACAGGCGCGTAGTTCATACGCGCCTGTTCATCTTACAATCTAGCCATTCAAACAAATGGCTAGATTGTAAGGACTTATTAGTAAAAATGCGTGCAAGTCTAAAATCGTTTCATGTAATCTGATGCCGTTTAAGCGAAATAATAGTATGCTACAAGGCGTAACACTTATAAGAACACACAATAACATGAAAACGACACTACACATTAACATAATAAATTATGCACGCGAAATTTCTATCCTTGTTTGAGCTATTTTTAATTTGTCTGATCTAAAACATGAGCGATTCGGCTGGTAATGATGCAAGTTACATGAATTGGACCAAATTTTTTAAATGGCAGGAAAAAATTTGGCCTATATAAGCTATGATGATTAATTGAACTCGGAAATACATGTGGAACGGATGCCATGTACTTGCCCAGACGCTGTTTTGCATAAGTAACATTTTGCCTAATACATATTTATACATGGTATATCTGGAATATAGCAAAAATAGTTGGCCCCGGTTGGTCCCAGTCTCTGGTACCGGCCCCGGCGCGGGGCCCGGGCCCCGGCCCCGGTCAAAGAGGCGGCCCCGGTGCATCCCTGATAGAAATAATGTGGATGTTTGGTATAGCTTAGTAAGTATAGGGTATGTGTTTTGTACAGGCCCCGGCCAGGCCCTGGCCCCGGCCCCTGCAAAAAGAGCGGCCCCGGCACATCTCTAATATATATATATATATATATATATATATATATATATATATATATATATATATATATATATATATATATATATATATATATATATATATATATATATATATATAGGGTGGGCCAAAAAGAAAGGCTACATTCCCATTCAACAGGGCATAACTCCGGCTGATGTAAACATGAGACGTTAGAACTGGCAACATTAGATAGATGAAAGTGTCTTCTTTCGAATCGTGTAAAAAATTCAGGCCAGCTGCCAGCGTTTCGTGCACTACGGCTATTTGTTTACACCTCACTTTGATATTATTCTTACCTCAGAGTTTCCGCATTGTATCACATTCCTGCGTATGTAAGAATCCTTTTTTGACCTGTTTGACAATAAATACCTTCACCGAAATTAGGTAGCACATTTTTTAAACCCCCAGAGTAGATACGCTTCCTACTGAGTGCAAAAATTTCAAGATATCGTGAAAATAGGACGCAAATTGATGGCAGGACCAATGACGCTATTGGCCTTAAAACAATATTAAAGTAGGGTGTAAGCTAATTGCTGTAGTGCACGAAGCATTGATATCTGGCCAAAAGTTTTTACACGATTCGAAAGAAGACACTTTCATCTATCTACTGTTGCCAGTTCTAACGTCTCATGTTCACATCAGCTGAAGTTATGACTTGCCCCAAAACTATGCGTCTTATGTATGATCATTCAGTTCTGTTAGAAAAGGTTTCATTTGGCCAGCAAAAGCTCGAAGTATGAAATCAAGCCTTTTTCCGTTAGCCTTTATCTATCGTAATTTTATAATTTTGACAAAAATTTTTTTAAATTTACCTCCCATGCATAGCATTGGAATTATGGGGGAATCCTAAAGTTCCTTTTTTTGGATCCAAAATGCTGGGTACGCGTCAAACACACCGTTTTTTGGCGTTTCGTACCATGCTTCATTTTTCTAAAGCATAAAAGCAGTAGAAAATTCCAAAAAATTAATAAAAGTCAGATAAATTGAACAAAATAAAGTCAAAACATGAGCATATTGCGCGGAGCGCCGAGAGTTTGACACTTTCAAGCAAATAGAAAAACGTTTAAAAGAGCACCTTTCTTACAATTTTTTCAGGAAATTTTCGGAAACTCGAAAAATCGCGAATTCTGGGGGGTGAAAATTTTTTTGGAAAGGGGGTGGTGAAAACCCCCATCAACCCACCAGTCATGCGAGGTACCTACTTAACTTTAAACTGCCACCTTATTTGCTTTATATTCGACTTCTGCCTTTATTTTTGTCCTCTAGAGTTATGTGACGGAAAATTAATGTACTTTGATGGCCTATAATCTGTTCAAGCACCCCTTAGCTTGATAATATTTGAAATAGAAGGCAGAATTATGTACACAAAGATGCTAAACTTTGTATCTCATTCCGCCCAAATTTTCAAGAAAGAACAATCTAGTTCGAGACGGGGATATGCTAAAATCTTACATATACTGAACGTAATAGTGGCTGGCTGGATTAAACGTATAGACAGGCCCGTATCCAGGATTCGGCCAAGGGGGGCGGACCCAGCATAAATTTATCTATATCTCGGAAAATTTGTCGGGATACTTCGTTTAAACCGCATTTTTCCGACGTTTTTTTTTTGGCATGTTCTATTTGATAAGATAAGATTCAATTTTTTTCTAAATCAGAAGGCTATAAAAAGTGGTCGCGCTTAGGCCAAAATTAGAGAAAATGCTTCACATCCGGCACGAAGCGCCGATTCAAGATTTGACGACAAAGACACGCGATTTCTCCATCTTCTCATGCATTATCCTACCTTTCAAAATTTTTTCGGGCCAGGGGGGCGGGCGCCCAGCTTTAAATACGGTATCGGAGAGGAAGGAAAAAAACTGAGCGAGATTTCTGACTTTCTATTTTTAGCCAAAAGTTAAAAAATAAACTAAAAATGGCCTAAAAACGCACTTATTTTGCCTAATAGGGCTGGTTAAAATTCTCAGTCTTCGATTTCGATTGGAGGAGGACAGGACGACCGACTTTGTATAACTCACTCTCTGTTACTTTTATGACGGCACTTTTCTTCATGAAAAGAAGTCCGATGATCAATTGAATATCTAAAAACTAGAGCTGTGCCGGGGCCGCCTTTTTTGCCGGGGCCGGGGCCGGGGGTCGGGGCCTAGGCCCCGGGGTGCCGGGGCCGGGGCCGGGGCCGGGGCCCGGCCGGGGCCAATAATAGCGTGCTTTACCATGCTCATAGTACGACCCTGCCCTACCCCTTACATGTACCTATGCATATATTCTTGCTTGTAGATATGCACGTCAAGCGTTAATATTTGTTGGGATTACAAGATATAACAGAACATGGGCATCGGGGGATCTAGACCCCCAGAATTCACATTCTCCCCCCCCAAAATCCGCTAGACCCCCCAGAAATTGATTTTCAGAATTTTTTTCTGTTTTTCTGCGGTTTTTTGGATGCTTATGGATAGCTCTCATTGAGAAACGCGAGGAAACGGTGTTTTTTCGCTCTACCATATATTATCAGGCACTTTTTAACTTTGAAAAATTGTGGACTTCTAGACTTTTTGAGCTGCCCATGTATGGATTTAACTCCTCTGACTTGGATGCGTTTTTCAATGTGCTTTACTTTTGCACTTTTTTAGGCTTATTATTCTATTTGTTCTGATAGACGTAGCTGTCTGCTACCAAGCAAGCTGGAAATGCTCGTCTATATGAATTGCAATTTAAAATATGTCAATTTTGATTATTAACTAGAAATTCGCACCAATCTGACATAGTGAAATAAAGATTTGAATTAGCAAGATCTGTGGTTTGCTTGAAATTGAGTTTGAAGGTAAATCTACCCAGAACATTATCAATTTTCTACATTATAATCAACTCTAACATTGGCCCCGGCCCCGGTGCCGGGGCCAGCCTGGCCCCGGCCCGGGGCCGGGGCCTAGGCCCCGGCGTTGCCGGGGCCGGGGCCTGGCCCCGGCACAGCTCTACTAAAAACGTTGAAATTGGGTTTTCTTGCGCTTCACGCACATCATATTCTGCTGATCTGCATATCGTGTAAGTTAAAACTTACCGTAATCTAAAGTTCGCCTCAAACTCATTATCAAAGTTTGCCTCAAAATTTGTTGTAAACTGCCTGAATAGATTTTGAGTACTTTTTAAACCACGATAGCTTCTAGACTAAACATAATGCAGGTTTCGAATTCTTGACACCGTGCATATTTCTGTATTGTATACATTTAACGTTCGGATAGCTGATGCACGAAGTATGCGGAATTTTGTTTAGCCGTTAACCTTTGCTGAAAGTTAGTTTCTGACTATTTCAAATTGAGTCGCATTGGTCTGGTTTCGTCATGATATCTTTACACGATACGAGACTAGTTCAATGGCTTTCGGGTACTCCTTCGAGAAAATGGGTAATTTTCGCAGCCGGTGGTTTTTTGACCGTCTCTATTGGTGGATACATGATTTATAGTCATTATAAGAAGCGTCGCTTTTCTTCCGACATCCCAATTGATCCAGATCACGTGAGTGTTGTTTTATGATTTCAATTTTAATGATCAGTTGACCTTGTCATGAGTCCTAAAACCATAAGAAAACTGTGATTCAAGTCACAGTTTTTTTGTATTCGGTAAAGATTTTTACCGATGTACAAAGACTTTCGGCACCATCTTTGTACATGTACAAAGATTTTTGGGAATACAAAAATTGTAAAAAAGGTCTAAAATTCGCGAAAATTTTCGGCGCTTCGCGCCGAAATGAGTAATTGTGTGTTCTATATATCTTTATAATGACAGAAATTGCATTTCAAAAGAAAAAATGTCAAATGTTTTGGCGCTTCGCGCCGTTTCAAGACGATTCTTAGTGATTTTTGCCTCTAGAAACCCAGAAATTAACTAAAATACACTACCAAAAGTCGAACAATTCTGTTTTAACCACACTAAAATCGCTACTGTATCATATTGTGGTACCCAAAAATTTGTGTGTATTAAATGCACAAAGACCTTTGCGGACCATCTTTGTACATGTACAAACGGACCTTGTACAAGAAAACAATGATTCAAGTTGATTTCGGTTATTCTATAAATTTCAGATTTTTCCACGCATCAGATTTACAAAAAGTTTTGAGCTGACGCGGTCATTGGTCTCAGAACATCTCCTCAATATTCTGAACTCAATTCGATCCAGATTCGAGAATAGCGCCTATTAATACAGGGTGATTCACCTAACTATCCAACGTGTTTTTTCCGCTTTTGCTCGTTTGTAGTGTAAACTACGGAAGTTATTGTTACCTTAGATTTTTTGATAGTCTTTCCTTTAAAAGTGATTCATTTTGCGATCAATGCGTATCCCACGCTTCAAGCCACTCAAGCAATAAAAGATAATGAATTTTGAGTATCTAAATGCTTATGAATCAAAAAATAAATTGTTGGATGAGTTTACACAAGTTCGTGAGAAATTTCTGGCAATAGTCAATACGATAATTTTTGCATAATGAAGAAAAATTACTTGTGTAAGAATGCTATATTTTGAACGGCATATAAACAAATCATGTTATTAGACTTTGTCAGTCGATGATTTATTGGATCTTCTATATTCGCTCGGAGAACTTTTTCAAAATATTTAGAATTGATTGACCTGAAACGCAAGATAATGGTTTGGATATTAGGTGGAACAGCCTGCCAAAACTAAGGTTTACGCAAACTTCCGTAGCTTACACCACAAACACGCAAACACGATTAAGTCACGCCATCCAGTTTGCTATTGAATTTTCCAACTATATCCGAAAAATCATTAGAAAATATTAATAATTAGCGGAGTTATTACGAAAAAACGTGTCGAACAGTTAGGTGAATCACCCTGTAGTTCGAAGCCCAATAAATGTAACTATTTTAGCGAAAGCCATCTCGCGCTCGATAAAGATCACACAATTTTTCTACACAAAAATTGGATGATCTAAGATGACGCGAAAAGTAAACTGATGTCCCGCTATAGCTGTAGGGGAATGCACATAAAATTAGCACCTCGCTGTGATAAAAATATAAGAAAAAAGAAGGCCGAGTATGTTATAGGTACGCGCTAACGCGCTACCTATGATTATACTCGTATAATATAATATAGTCAAAAAATGAGCATGTGGCGCGAAGCGCCTAAATTTTGTATTCTTTGATCCAGGAGATGCTCAACATCGCTTAATAGAGCACTTTTTCTACGAATTTTTTTTTGAAAAATTTTTTCTATGAATTTGTTTGAAAAAGCTTTTTGTATGAATTTTTAGAACATCGCGAATTTCGCTAGGGGAACCCGCACCCCTGATCTTGTATGGTACCTACCTACCTACTGCAACATGATCATAGATGCATAAGGTCAGAGTGGCATGGAGAATAAAATCCGGGATTTATACTACTGCGGTGGTAAATTAGGTCGAAATTGCTCGAAAATACAGTATTTCGGACCGAAATCGCGCGGCAGTACCTGAGTTTTGAACTGTATAGCGGGCGGTAATAACTAATACCCCACCTATAACCCTTTTTTATGTGCAATTATGAATAAGATGTAGAGAAGTAAGGCGTTCCAACTGGGTTTTTCGACCTTTGGTAGAGTATTTTAGCCAATTTATGGGCTTCTGACGATAAAAAATGCTGAAAACTTTCCGTAGTTACGGTCGAAAAAATGACTCTTTTGCCCTTTTAAACGCAATTTTTTCCATTATAAAATCCTACGCAACAGACAACGTCCGGAAACTTTCTGGAAATCGGAAATTTTTTTGCAGTTTTTATCCATAAAAAACCTAAAACACGTACGAAGACGGTTCCGATAAGTCTTTTTACGTTGGGAAACTTTGCCGAATAATAAGCGATGTTCGCACACGTCTGATTCTTGTAATGCTACAGATTGATGACGTTTTTATTCATTTGTACAAAGATTAGTTTGACTTTCTGACGAAAATAAAATACTTGTTATTTTTTCGATAAGTTGATAGCTTGAAGGACGGGATGGTTGGCATAAGCTGCCACCGACAGGTTCGCAGTGCAGATCCTTGACTACTACACGGGCGGAATGGGTTATTTATGTTGAGTTAAAAAAAATCGAAGGAACGAAATGCATTTTTCGGGGATGGGATATTAACAATAGCAATAAATATACATGTAACAGAGGGGTTTGGGGATCTCCATCACTCAAAGTTGGACGTCACCCTATCCCCCGAAAGTCATGAAATTTTTGACTCCCCTCCCGATTTCCGGAAAAAAAGTTGCGTTTTTGGCTATTTTTACGTGTTTTTTGGCCGTTTTTGGCCAATCGAATCGAACCGCTTACTATTTGTTTTTCGATAAAAATTGAAATTGATAAAAAATTTGACCGGATAGGATTTAAGTTTCAATTTGTTCAAAAAGGCTCTATTTATTTCTTTGATACTTGAATCCACAAAAACTTCTGCCGAAATAGACCTGCCTCAGTTTTCAAAGAGGCGTTTAGATTTTTATACTTAAAGTTGCTTATGTCTTAACCATATATGATCTTGGGGTGGGGGTTTAGTGGGAAGAGGTTTGCCCCAGGAAAACTTTCGCCCCCCACAGAAATTTTTTCACCCTTCCCAGCATTAGCGATTTCCCGAAACTTTCCAAAATTCGATAAAAAATTGCCTTGTTAAGCGTTTTTAGCTATCCATTTGCTCAAAAATGTCCAGTTTTCGGCGTTTCGCGACATATACTAATATTTTGACTTATATATTGTTCCATTTGTTTGACTTTTTCAGATTTTTTCGAAGTTTTCCATCTTTTTATGCTCAAGCAAGATAGAGCATCGTCAGAAACGCCAAAAACGATGTTTTTGACGCGTATCCACCATTTTTGGGTCCAAAAAGGCACTTTTAGGGATGATAGGGACTTCCCACCCAAAGTTACTCGTCCCTTCCTTAAGTCGAAACATTTTTGACCTCTTAATTTTTAGCGGAAACTTGAGTTTTTTTGCCATTTTTGGCCAAAAATTAAAGGTCATTTACCCCTCTTCCTCCCCCGAAAATGGCCGGGACCTCTCTCGAGGTTCTGAGCCGTTACATGTATGAGGATAAGTATAGATCTTTCATTGCGACTGTTTCAATAGAACGATCGTTTCTATGTCTGATAAAAGTAACTCGCATTTTACTTCCAAACAGGATCCTCCAATTCAATCTTCGTTTTGTTGTTTTATGCATTAATGGGTTGTAATGTAGAGTTGTTTCGCACTCTCACTTTCATGTGTTTATCACGTCGTGTAAAACGATATATACTATAGTTGAAAACACTCATTGAGTCTGAAAAATCCTGTTTTTTATTTATCTATCTCAATTTATCTGCGTATTAA
The DNA here is from genome assembly GCA_036768485.1 of Mermis nigrescens. Lineage (NCBI taxonomy): Eukaryota > Metazoa > Nematoda > Enoplea > Mermithida > Mermithidae > Mermis > Mermis nigrescens. The sequence goes on along the minus strand of JAVLUZ010000142.1, from coordinate 10,488,111 downwards.
ATACTCGTTTCAAGAGTTAATGTGGTCGTTCTTCCAAATAACATTTAGTATTATTCACACTACGTAGTTTTCGCTTTGTTTTTGTTTTTATTATCCGCATTTGTTGAAATGGTAAATTTATTGATATCATTGCCTTAACTATGTTCTTTTCTTGCACAGTGCAATGAAATCTTTCCAGCGTCATTCAAAGAAAAATTTTAGATGTCTTTTTGCGGCGCAAAGCGTAAATTCTATCTAGTAAAAGAAACCAAAAGTTTCCAGATCACTTTAAAGATGCAACTTTCTCTCTGGTAACATAATTACTAATTCTTTTAATTACTTTTATTAATATTGACCCAAAACCTTACTTAATTGCATTAATCGCTCCGCGTGTAATGTTTTAGATAATTTTAAACAATCTGTTTGATATTATTCTATATCTTTTGATCATAACATTTTATTTATTTTTCTCAAATTTCTTTATACGACATATTTGGAGCAAGGCATCAGTAACAGGTCGCTGTTTTCGTATTGACGTGAAATTAGGCGACAAAGGCCACGTGAAATCTGAGATTCCACAAACGGCAGTATATATTCATAGGGATGGGAGTTCGGTCCTCTCTAAATTGATGAGGAAAACTTAAAAATTCATCAAGGTGTACTATAAAAGACTGGCAAAAAAGGTTGTGAGCGTATTTATGAGCTCTGGCTGGAACCTTTACATTTGCTGGCGCTTCGCGCTGGATTCCTTATCGCGAGTACTAATCTTGCATGGAGTATACGATGAATAGTAATTTTTATTATGCTAAGTATGCCTATGAAAATGTGGCGATATCAGCGATTTAATTTTAAAAAAAACTTTTTAAGATTAGAAAAATCATAAAAAATGCAGAATTTCTGGACGTTTGGACTCTAAAGTTATAAAACGATCTGCTCGATGCGTTTAAGACGATAGACGACTCACTTTATAATCTTTCTGTGAAGCGCACATCAAATTTTTATATACACTCCTGATAAAAACAAAATTTTGCTCGGGCAAAAAGTTTTCAAGAGAAATTTCGCTGCGTGCAAAGAAGTGCGCACAAAAATAACGTTCTTCTGTCTGACGCACTACTGCGTACTTTATTATAAAGCATTCGTCTATTATTTCAATTTTTATATTTTTTATTTCAGTCTGCAACCATTTTGTTTGTATAAACTAAATTTTCCCTAACGTTAATACTAGTGATCGACCGGGGCGACTTTTTTGGCCGGGGCCGGGGCTGGCCGGGGTCAGACAAGGAAAATATTATTGCATGACACATACTTGGGGTGGGCATAGGAAAAGAAATAATGAGCGACTGCTCCATTCAGTAGTAAATGGCAAGCGCAATGTTAGGTGCACCTTTTCATATCAAGTTTTATTACTATTTATGTCACAAGAAACAAATTTAGTCCAGTGTTTCATTATCTGAATCATCAATAAAGTCTATGTCGCTACTATTAGCACACTCTATATCATTTGAATCTTCGCTACTGATAATGCTGCTGTAGCGATTGGATGCAATAGGTATTGGATGTGATAAATGAGACATCACACATTCCCATAACGTGGTATTACCCCCCCCTCAGGGTACAAGATACAAGTCACTGTCAGACGATTTTTGGTGAAAATCTTTTGAATTTTTTGAACTTAATTTTTTAGTATGGCAAAAAGGTACCTATCTATTAGAATTTCACGAAGTGATACATTATTTTAGAATGTGAGCTAGAGTAAATACAGAAACTATCACAATAAAACATACATGTAATCGCTTAAAATTTTATGAGGGTCCCTCAGTATATATACATGTAACGACTGGAAATCTAGGATAGGGATCCCTCGCCATTTTTAGAAGGAGGGGTTAGCGACTAAATCAAAAATAGTAAAAACATAAAAATAGCCAAAAAAGCGCAGGTTTTCGTCAAAAAATGGGGGAGGGTGGTCAAATATTTTCTGACTTTCAAGGAAGTTCGGGGCTTCAAAGCGTGGATGAGGGATGGCCCAAACCCCCTGTCACTTGTATATTTCTCGGCCATTTTCAGGGGAAGGGGGTACGCGGTTCCATTTTTGCAGCCGTTTCCCCCCTGAAAATCTTTATAATGGTAGAATTTGCAATAAGGAATTCTACACCTTTTTACTTCTTTTTCTTCAAAAATGTTTTTACATGTACAAAGATGGTCTTGAAACGTCTTTGTACATCAGCGAAAATCTTCGTCGAATACAAAAATACCGTGCTTCTATATGTGATTATTCGGCCTGAATTTAGTTGATAATATTAGTTCGCCGCGAAGTGCCGAAATTTTTATGAGCTTTTGATGGAATTCACACATAAAACTCGACTGAGAAAGCTAAGACAAGTTGTACTACAAAATCAGAAATATTACAAAAATTGTAATATGCGAATTAAATCTTGTAATAAGCAACACTGCGCTTAGAATGGAAAAATGTCAAATATTCGGAAACCCAAAAATTAGCCAAATACACTACTAAAGGTCGAAAAACTATGTTCTACCACACTGTAATCGTTACTGTGCCATATTGAAGTATACAAAAATTTGCATGTACAAAACTGTTTTTTTGTATGCGCCAAAGATTTTTCCCGATGTACAAAGACTTGGACTATCTTTGTACATGTACAAAGATTTTTGGGAAGATAAAAACTGTAAAAAGGTGTAAAACTCCGAAAAATTTTCGGCGCTTCGCTCCGATATGAAAACCTGTCTGTCCTATATATCTTTAAAATGGCAAAATTTGTATTTAGAATGGAAAAATGTCAAATTTTTCAGGCGCTTTGCGCCGTTTTGAGACAATTTTAGTAATTTTTGGCGTTAGAAACCCAGAAATAAGCTAAAATATACCATAAAAAGTTAAAATACCCTGTTTTACCACACTAAAATCGCTACTGTACCATATGATAGTAACAAAAAATTTGTGTGTACAACATGTACAAAGACTTTTGGGTACCATCTTTGTTCATGTATATACAAAGGTACATTGTACAAAAAAACACTGTCACATACTGACAGTATGCGAAAATGTGCATGTTCAAAAATATATTTATATAATATAGCTACAAAACTTTGTTAGCTCATACAAAGACCTTTTTGGAGATCTTTGTACAAGCACAAGAAGCTCGTACAACAGAGTCGGCTAATAATAGTCCACCACTTCATTTTCTGGTCCTCCAATTTGGGATTTCATCCCTCCCTCAACTCTGGACCTTAGGAAACTATTTGAGACATATTTAGTTTATCGGATCGGACGCAATTCTGCAGCGTAGTTTACGTTCGCCTATAATTAACCTCCGTCCTAGTAACTGTTACACAAGAGACGCGTTTTAAAGCCCGTGGTTCCCATTCAATTAAATGTAAGTCTTTTTTCTAAAAATAGTTTGTTGAAAACGCACAATTTCCAACTAGAAATAGAACGTATTTGTCAACTCTGGATCTTTTAGCCATAGCTATGAATGAATGAGTTAAAAGTAGCATTTAGTTTAAATGAGTTAAGTGGAGGAATCGAAAACATGCAGATTTTTTCCTGAACATCTAGTCAGTAAAGGATTAAGTAAGTATACATATGGTTTAATCAGTATAGTTCTCAAAATTAATACTTGCTCATTGATAAATAAGTGACAGTATCACAGCCTGTACAAAATACGAATTACACTAAAATATTTTCCGGCCCCGGCCATTTTTTGACCTTGCCCCGGCCGGGGCCGGAGATGCTCAAAAATGGCCGCGGGTTGACGGGCCGGGGCCCCGGTCGATCACTAGTTATTACATCATTGTTTGGGCATATTCAATTTTCTATCTCCTATTCTCCTATCATTTTAAGGTTCATTAAATTAGCTATATAGCCTTTTGGGCTAAGAAAATTAGCTATATAGCTTTCTTGGACTTAGAAACATAACCGGTGAGTCTTGACTCTGAAAAGAGCTAAATAGCTATTTTTAGTCCAAAAATAAGCGTTTTTACGAAGCACTTAGTCATCTACGAATTTTTGGTTTTCTCCCCCTCTGAATGTTCGACCTCGCGCACCTATAGAATGCGCACATATTTCGATCCTTAGAGCTGCCTAAAAATACGGAAGAGCATATTTTCTTAGATCATTTTTTCAATTATGCCTCCGTAATCTTCCGGCTGTTTAATTTTTGATTTTCTTTTTGTCACGCAGCTTCTTCAAGTGTTCTCAGACAGAAGACGGGAATGAAAAAAATTTTGGCGCTAAGCTTCAATCCAGTTTTTTGAACTTTGCCACTAAAAAGGTCGCAAATTCTGCTTGCAAAAGATGGAAAAATCACCATTTTCTGGCGCTCTGCGGCGCATTGATATGTTGTAGTCTTTGTTTTCAGAAAGGCATAAATTGGCTAAAATATACTATTAGGTCGACAAAAGCAGTTTTTGCGCAAATATAGTTCTTCAAAATCTACAAAGACTTTTGAGTACCGTGTTTGTGCTTCGATCCAAGGTCGATAAATGAGAAGCCATAGTTCCTAGCGTTGGTCTATCCATTGGGAGTTGCGACCATAGGTGGGCGGCACCAATAGTTCTTGGGGGGGGCTGCAAGATTTTTCAAAGGTCAAAAAATGGCCCATGGGGAAAAACAATATTTTCCAACATTTCTTATCGAACACTATCCATTAGTATCAAAGAATTGCGAAAAAAAAATCAGAAATTTAATTCTGGGGGTTATTTTGGTTTCTGGGGGGTGCATACACCCAAACCCCCACGCCCAGGTGGTTGCGACCATACGTGCACAGCATGACGGTCCGGGGGTTCAGCCGATCTGTGTGGTCAAATAGCAAATTTTTTTACGCCAAAATGGCTCTATAAACTAGTATAAATGCTAAAATAGTATTAAAACTATGTTAATCAACAGTTTCTGGTCAATTTCAAGCACTTTTAAAGAAATGTTCTGATATTTATCCAGACTCCTTTGTATTTATATGCAATAAAAATTTTAATCGGCTACGGTGGTTCCATAAATGTGGCGTAGAACGTGGGCTGTTTTTTGGCTCCCCTCATTTCGAGAAACTGAATGTTTAATATTAATTTTTTTACCGCTTACTTTTTTAGGCTATTTATTTATATCTAAGATTTAAACGGCGACTTTTAGGATAAAAGTACGTGGAATAACACTCCCGTTAGTTCGAAAGATGGTCAAAAAGACCCTTTGGCAGAAAGCCAACTGCTCAAAGAGCAGGGAAATAAATGCTTCCGCGAGTCCGACTACGAAAAAGCCGTCGATTGCTATACCAAAGCGATCGAAATTTGTCCCGCGGAGCAACGAGCCGATTTGTCGATTTTGTATCAAAATCGAGCAGCCGCGTTCGAAAAATTGGTAGAGTGATTTACTTTGATAAATTTTTAAAATGAACTAAACAAACGATCAAGCGAAATCATAAAGTTCGTAAAATTCGCAAAATTGATTGAAATTAAAAATTTATGCAAATTTTCTCAGATTTTACTATTGACGTTTACTATTGTCAACAAAGGATTAATTAAAATACAACTCTTTAAGTAAACATTAAACAGAATAATCATGAGGTGAATTTGTTAAAAAGCTGAAAAACTGTAAAAAATTAAGTTTCTCGTAGGGATTCCGCGAAATTTGAATGAGGTAATTTTTGTTAGAACGACGATAGCAGCGCGTATGCCGATTGTTGTAAAGCGTTGGAGTTCAATAATCGATACGTAAAAGCGTTGTTCAGGCGAGCCAACGTGTTGGAAAAAGGAGCCAGGTGGCGGGAGGCGACGCACGGTAATTTTGGTTTTTTTAATCGAATGTTAAATAACGAGCAAATTCAATTATAATTATCGTATACGTATAATAAACTAATAAATAGAACAATAAGCAAGGATACGAGTGAATGGCGAATAAATTTAAAAGAATAAAATTTGAAATAGCATTAAGAATAGAAATATTAAATTTTGATTAATGACAGAAGGTGGGTTTACTACATAGATAGCGAAATATTGAGAAAATAGCGAGACTCGAATAATTCGTTATTTCCCGTTCTTGCGCATTAAAGCATTTAGCGCGAAGCGCAAATTTTTTCAAAAAAGTTATCCTAAAAATGGAAGAAAATTTCAAAGATATGGCTTTCAAACCAAGAAAGCGAAAGAATGTTATACGCAGGAGGTGTTAAATTTGAGAAATTGCGATGGTCGATGACCGAAAATTGTTGCAAAGTACATATCCATTCTTTATCTCGTTGACTATTTTTACCGATGGGGAGGGCGGACGTCCCCCCCCCGTCCGCTCCCTCTTAAGTCCACCCCTGTTTATAATAAAATGGAATCATCAAACTCGGGATAGAACATGTGCGATAAACTGCTGGATAGTCAAATTCAGAATTCCGATAATAAAAAATTGGGAAGTGGACGATCGAAGATTTCGTGATATTGGCAGTGTTGTTAAAAACATCGAAAATTCTGGAATCTGCATTTAATTGTATTTAGAATATATAACTTACATATTTTATAGTCCGTTTCATTTATTTGAAGGTTTTTGAAAAAGATTTAAAGTGATTAAAAGCGTTATAAACTAACACCACTGTTTCGATATTCTCTAGTATACCGAGCGCATTACTGCATCAAAATTTTAATCCACTTCTGTAGCCCGATTTTTTCTGGTTAAATTCAAATGAAAAAAGCAAAGTTAAATGAAACGGACTATTATTCAATTCACTTTTTGTCACAATAGCACAAAATTTGAAGCTATTCAGAATTCTTATACGCATTAAACCGTGAGCGACCAATACGGTTTGCAGAAATAAATCCTGATCGGCATCAGGATTAACTTTTATAGGACAAAACGAGGGAATGTAACCCTCAACAATTTAAGCCTTTCATTCGGGAACCTGAGATAAGTACGGATATCAAATGCATATTGTATACAACGCATCTAACCCCAAGGGTTAAACTAACCCTGGGGTTAAGTTAGCCCCTAGGGTTAAAATTAACCCTCGAGGGTTAAGTTAACCCCTTCATTCGGAAACCGGGGATAAATTATTCAACCCTCATATCGACAAAATTTATCGAAACCCCGGAGTTAGCTTAACCCCTTCATTCGGAAACCGGTCCCAGTTGTGATAAATAGAATCGGAATGGCTGAAATTTGAATATCAAATTTTGAAGTTCAATTTCTATGTATATCGTTAAAGTGATTTTTATCGGAATAGAATGGGCAAATTATTGCATATTATTATCATTAGGCGCGTGAGTTTCATATAGAAGTTTACTAATATTACGTATTCTTTGACTCGACTGGTTGACTCATTTCAAATTATCTATCAAGCAAGTTTTGATGAATTTACAAACTTTTTCACTTTTTTATAAAACGTCTTTTCGACGTCCTTCGTTCGGATTTTTCAAACTATGCGAAAGATGAATTAGATTTAGAAAAACCGTGCTCAAACCACGATTTTTATTCGGCAATGATTTTTCCGCTTACACAGACTCTTCGTGACATTCAGTCTTTGCAGGCACGTAGCTGGCCGTCCTATTTTGGGGGACCAACACCAATTTGGGGGTACTAAGCCCGGAAAGGCCAAAAATAGCACAAAATAACGTTTAAATAGTCCTATTTTTCCAATTTTTTTGAATTTTTGGGGGGGTCCGGACCCCCTATTCCCCCCAGAGCTACGTGCCTGAGTCTTTGTGCGTACGTACAATGATTTTTCAGTGACAAAACCTGAAAGTTTTAATTTTTAATCCATAAAATTAGTACGCAAGTCATTGAGGTAATCGTTGTTTGTCTTTATGATGACTGGCGAAAATTGCGTTTAAAAAATTAATGCTAGCGCGCTTGATGCGATTTAGTAATTTGCATTGTCTGTCCGTCAATAGCCTTTAATTGACTTGACATTTGAACTTACGCTATTTACAAACACTCCAAAATTATTTGCACAAATTTGGCAGTTTTATCTTTCGTTCGTCTTTACAAAGCTTAGAAGTTGCGTTTAGTAGCGGAAATGACTTAATTTTTCAGACTTTGGTCTGTTTTGTCCACAGCTTTTTAAGCACCACGCTAATGAATGTTGGTCCAAGCTAACGAAAATTTTGGCCGTCAGCACGACGTGCTAACGGATACGAAGACGTTTTTTTGTTGTAAAAGTGTAGTAATTTTAGCGCTCTTTAACGTATTTTTTAGCAAAACTTCCAAAAATTTTCGGCGACTGTCTTACTTACTGTTTAGTTAACCTCAAGCGCGCGATTTAAGCACTCCACCGTCAATCTACGTACAATCTAGAAGATTTAGCATTCGTGTCGCTTATTTGTTTACCGATTTCTAGCACATTATAATTACTTTGTGACAACTTTGCACTGTTTTCTTTGGTTTGCAGTCAAAATTATCTTCTTTATGTTCATTTATCATTCAATTCATAAGCGCAGTGATGCTGTTTTTATATCAAATCAGAACATGGCAACCAGGGGCGGATTTAAGGGGGGTGGAGGTGGCCGCCCCCATTGGCCAAAACTATTTGGTGAGATAAAGAATGGATATGCACTTTGCAATAATTTTTTGACGTCAGTAACCATAATTTTTCAAATTTTTCCGGCGCTAGGCGCCGGATGATACCTATTAATGACATTTATTCACTTTGTTGGCGACCTGGAAGCATGGTTTTTTTGTATTCGGCAAAGATTTTTCCCGATGTACAAAGACTTTTCAGGTCCATCTTTGTACATGTACAAAGATTTTTGGGAAGACAAAAACTGCAAAAAAGTTCTGAAATTCGCAAAATTTTTCGCCGAAATGAGTAATTGTGTGTTCTGTTATACCTGTATGATGGCAGAAATCGCATTTCGAAAGGAAAAATGTCAAATTTTTCTGTTTTCACCGCACTAAAGTCGCTACCGTACTATATCATAGTACTCAAAATTTTGTGTGTACAAAATGTACAAAGACTTTTTGGTACAATCGTTGTACATGTATAAACGGACCTTGTGCAAAAAACAATGTCTGGAAGCTATTTTCGGTTCATGTAGGTTTCAAAACAATTTTAACGGCAGAAACCGCTATTTTTGCATACTTTTCTTCTATTTTCAATTTAAATTTCGATGTTTCGCATCAAAAGGCTATAAATAGAGAAAATCAAGCAGTAAATCATGCTTCTAGACGTCTATCCGCCTTGACTTCTTAAAATCTCCAGCGCTTCGCGCCAGATTTTTGTCGAAGTAAAAGAAATTTAATGATTTTTTCGCACAAATTTGTCTAAAATTTTAAAATTTTAAGAAAAAATATTGCGTCAAAAGTGATTTTATGTAAAAGTATATCATGTAAAACACCGAAAAAATCGCTGTTTCGCGCGTTAAGAGCAAATTTTTGGACCTACTTTCGAATGTTTTTGGATAAGTAGGGATACCGCCTCCCTAAAAGGAAAGTCCTAGATACGCCACTGATGGCAACCGCATTATCATTTCTAATGTGTTTGAACATTAGGAAGGTAGTAATTGTGATTCAGCGTGGATTTTTTGATTTATTTAAATCGAGAAAAACATTGATCAAGAAAAAACGTTGATCTTCAGAATATCATGCATGCTTAAACAGCTAAATCAAAGAACAAAAGGCATGCATTACGGACGCTAAGTAGGTATTATACGGGTAAAAAAACTGGCGTGCTAATGTAACCTATCCCCGGCTGATAGGAAAAACTTTCGTTGGGACTGATGCTAATGGGGGTCGTTGTTAATAAAAATGCTACAAATTCTACTCGAAAACGGCGAAAATAGCAGCATTTTTCAACGCCTCATGCCGCACTAATAAATTTTGAGATTTTTCGTCGTCAGAAACCAAGAATCTGAGTAACCTGCATTACCAAAGGTCGGAATCGTACTAAAATAGTATCCTAAAATTTACGTTTACAAAGACCTCGGGGACCATGTTCGTACATGTAAACGGAGGGGAATTGTACGAAGAGAACGCTGATTCATAGCGTACGTATCGATTGGTCTAAAATAAAGAATGTATCGTTTTTTAGCATTTTCGGTAGAATTCGAATTTTCTCAGTTCGAAAAAATTACATTTAGATTCTCATTGCGTTTTCGATCCATTAATCGATTATCGATTTTTAATGTGACCAAAATTCAAAGTTATTTTTTGTTTGATATTGAATTGAATTTTCAATAATCTCGCATTGTTACCAAATTTTTAGTTTTTTTTAAATTCGTTAGACTTAGCCCGTCTTATAAATCTAGTCCTATTATTTATCTCCCTACCGTTCATTGAGTACCCAAATACTTCTTTGAAACGTTATCTCCCCTTTTACACGATTTTCGAAAAAGAAAATGTTGACCAATAATTCGAATAAATGAATTAAAACGATTCATTGGCGTAGTGGTAAACACCGTTGCATCTGGTTCAGAAGATTGACGGTTCGAACCCTACGTAATGCAACGTGTTTTCTGTTCCAGGAGGCACGAATAAAACTCGTATATGATTACTTGGTAGCGTCAGGCTGAAGGATAGCCGACTTTAAGAATCGATTTCAAATCCAGTCCTCCCGTGTCATAACCCTTAAACGGACATGTTGACACGTTAAATAGGGAAGTTTGATTAAAACGATTCATTGATCGAATCAATCTTTAAAACTTTTAATAGCCGCGCACGAACTCGGCGGCTACGGTAACCCGTTTTTTTAAATTTTTTCTCCATATTAAGACTACATGAAATGCTGCATTTTACAAAATTTTACGGTCGAGGAGACGGCCCGAAAGGCCAGCAAGTGCATGCGGAGCATGAGCAAACAAATGGCCAAACAATATTTGGAGAAGAGGAGGGCCGAGAATCGGCCCGTGCCTTTGTCCAAAACAGTAGTCCGGGCCACCATTCGCTCGTTCGGCTGCGATCCTATTTTATCCAAATTGAACGAAATCATCCAGCAAAGCGACCGGATTAGGGGCGTAATTGTGGAAAATGGACCGGCCGGTCAAATTAGGTATATAATTTTTATAACACGTAGCGCGAAGTATTTAAAAATACAAAACGGATTGGGACGATAAATCTAAAATTTCAAATTTAAACACTTCATCGCGTTTGCCACTTTATCTTGCAATTAATTGACCAACGCGAGTCACGCTGTATAATTTTCGAGCGACGTAAAGTGGTTTACAATAAATTAAATCGATAGTCGCTCGCTACGCCACGCGTGTGTTTCGAGTTTAAATGATTCCAATTGCGCAGTAGGCCGTAAGCGCATCAACCAATGAATAGAGGTACACATATTGCGTCTATTTTGCCACGGTTTATACCCATACGTGGGCGTGGGGGCTTTCGGGGGGTATGCACCTCCAGAAACCAAAATACCCCCCCAGAATTCAATTTTTGATTTTTTTGTTTTTTTCGCAATTTTTTTTGATACCAAAGGATAGAGCTCTATGAGAATCGTTGAAAGATGGTGTTTTTTCGCCATACCACTATTTTTAAAGTTCATTTTTTGACCTTTGAGGAAATCTTGCACCCCTCCCCGAGAACTTTGGTGCCGCTCACCTATGTTTATACCGCGTACTCCGCGCGTTTCGCGGATTAAACGTTTTTAAACCGATTTTTTTAAAATTGTTTCAACTTTTTTCGGCCATATCGGAAAAATTCACTTTTGTCATTTAGCTGATAAGGTTTTTCGCACAAACTTTAAAAAACTAAATTTATAACATTGAATTTAAATGAATCGAGTTTAATCCGCTTATAATCCTACGTTAAAATCTACCTTAAATCGGATTCGATCGCTCGGACAATAAATTTTTCATTTTTATTATTTTTCTTTTATTTATTTTTATTTTTATTATTTTTGTTATTTTTATTTTTATTTTTATTATTTTTGTTATATTTATTTTTATTTTTATTATTTTTGTTATATTTATTTTTATTTTTATTATTTTTGTTATATTTATTTTTATTTTTAAGATTTTTGTTATATTTATTTTTATTTTTATTATTTATGTTATATTTATTTTTATTTTTAATATTTTTGTTGTATTTATTTTTATTAATATTTTTATTCATGCGAATTAGCGACTACGAATCGATCGAACAATTGGTCAAAGAAGAGAAATACGACGAAGCGATCGAAATGTGTTGTCGAGCGATCGGAGCTTCGTCGAACGATCCGTCGATCGAAAAAGTGAAATGCCTTTTGTTGCGTTCATTTTTCTACAACATGACGGCCAAATTCGACGACGTCCGGGCCGATTTGCGCGAAGCTCTGCGGATTTTGGACAGTTTTGGCGAAACCGCGCCCGATGACCTAGATCGGGTGGGTTACCACAGCCGTTTGACCTTTGACCTTTGACCTTGTTTATAAATATTAAAAAGGGACGCATTCGATTGGCGTCAGAATGTTCAATAGAGTTACTGATATCGTTCGTTTTAACTCGCACACCCTTCGTAAAGCAGCGCGAGCATACGTGGGCAGCAAGAAAATTTTGGGGGGTTGCAAGATTTTTCAATGGTCAAAAAATGGCCTTAAAAATGGTGGTATGGCGTAAAAAACACAATTTTTCGACGTTTCTCATCAAGCACTATCCATTGGCATCAAAAAATTGCGAAAACAACGGAAAAAATTTTCAAAAATTGAATTCTGGGGGTATTTTGGTTTCTCGTGGGGGGCTGCATACCCCCACGCCCAGGTATGAGCGCGAGTAGGTTACGCCTTGCGCGGCTCAAGTTTATTCATTTTAACGCGCGGCATAGCTTCTCATTGCGTTTTATTAGACTTATTCGCGCGATAGGCGCCTATATTTTTTTAAATAATCTTATTTTCTAGAAAATAACAAATATAAGTGTTATTTTGAGGGGGAAGATTTAAAAATAATTGAAATTCTGAAAAAATTCTGCAAATACGATTGTTGAGGTTTAAAATCGAGTCCGTATTTCTATAAAATTGCTTTTTTTCATAACTTTTTTTGAAAAATTAGAAAATTGAAGTATTTAATACAAATTTAGAAAAAATCAGTTGTTTTTAAGTTAAGCCGTGTAATTTTTCTTATTTATCGAGTCATCTAATTTTTCGTCGAAATAAGCTTTTGCACTTTCAAACATGCACACGGTCAAAAGTTCTGGAGAGGAGTAAATCGAGTTTCCTTAGGGGGCGGGGGCAAATGATCAATTTTGGCAAATTATGGCGCTAAAATGATGAGTTTATATTGATTTTTTAGATATTTTTGTCCTTCCTTACCCCCCCCCCCGTCGCAACCCGTAAAAATGCTGTAATTTGTTGTATTTTACTCTTCTCGAATATTCGTGATTAAGTTGAAATGAAAAAAAGATAACAAGCACGATGAAATGACTTGGCGTATCAAATATGGACAGAATAAAGGACAAAAAGTTTTTGAATTAATAAATTGACAGAATATCAGTTGGAAAATACTTCAGATCACACTGCTCGCTGGCAGGGGCAAATTTATGAGGGGGGGCTGCCGCCCCATTGGCCCAAAATAGTGCGGAAAATTAAGAATTTTTGAGCGATTTTTAGCGATTTTCGGGTTAAATTGCCTAATTTTTCCACCAAAGTCAGGGTTCCGCCCCCCCCTTAGGGGTACCGCCCCCCCCTAAGGAAAATCCTGGATCCGCTACTGCTCGCTGGGCATCGTTTAGCGCTCTTTCATAATTCCAACACTAGCTTTTTTCCGCAAATGGCCCGAGGGGGGTATGCCTTTCAAAAGTTGGGGAAGGGGGTACCCCCATACCCCGGTTAGCGCGTGCGTGCATATTGTAATTTTCCAATCAAATGTTAATAGTTTTGTACGATTTGGACGACTTTTTGGTGTAAACTACTTGCTATACGATTTCGCTGAATTTTATTATTTTCAAACGAAGTTTTCAAATATTTCCCTACATTTTTTCAACAAGATAATTTTTTAACTCATTTGAGCTACGTATTATCTGCGTAAATTTTTGTTTTGCGATTTTTACTTATTTTATTTACCATTTGGCTTTTGTCGATTTTTTATTTATTCGATTTTAGTGGAAATGCAGCGCGTATTTGATGTTCGGTTTCGTGGAGCATTTGGCGGGCGATTTGGACCAGTCCATGCTGTACATGGAGCAGGCCCTGAAATTATGCCCCGACAACGCCGACGTCTACAGTCTCAGGGGTCAGGTACGTCGGCTAGTTTACTGTAACAATTTGGCGATTATTCGCTTACCGAAATTATTGTACTCATTTATTGACTAAGGTCGATGTTCGGCATTTAGGCCAGTAGTCGCGTAGAAAAATTCCAAATTTTTCAAACCGTCCGCCGAATGTAAAGAGCGCGTAAAGTAGTGGTGTAAAGTGAAATAAAGTAGTGGTGTAAAGTGGAATAAAGTAGTGGTGTAAAGTGGAATAAAGTAGTGGTGTAAAGTTAAATAAGGTAGTGTTGTAAAGTAGTGGTGTAAAGTGAAATAAAGTAGTGGTGTAAAGTGGAATAAAGTAGTGGTGTAAAGCGGAATAAAGTAGTGGTGTAAAGTGAATGGAACGTTGCAGATTCGATCGTTGAACAATACGGAGCCGGATTCGGCGGTGGAAGATTTCGGCAAAGCGGCCCAGCTCAGGCCCGATTTTGTTCATTACAAAGTTCAGTTTTTGGCGGCCGAAATCAAAAAGGCGTCCGAAGACCAAGACCCGATCAAATTGTCTTCGATCGTCGAGCGAATCAAAAATTTGATCGACTCGCATCCGGATCATGTCGAAGCGAACATGTTTTTTGCTCAAGTAATTATTTCTAGTCGCTAAAGGTGCTTTTTTCGAAATTTGGTTATTTTTAATTTGGTGAATCGGTATACGCGGCCTTTGTAATCGAGTTTACATTTAGGTAAGTTTAATAGGCTGATTTTTTCGGGTTGTGGGAATTAGACCACGGCCACTGGACACGCATTAGATGCCTGGCTTGACCCTAGGACCGGTCACGTAGCTGGCCGTCCTATTTTGGGGGACCAACACCAATTTTTTGGGGGAATAAGCCCAAAAAGGCCATAAATATCACAAAATAACGTTTAAAAAGTCCGATTTGTCTGAATTTGGGGGGTCCTACCCCACCCCCATTCCCCCAGAGATACGTGCCTGCCTAGGATTTAATATGACTCCCGCAGACCCAAAAATTATAGTTTTAAAATCTTTGCGCCTTTTTTGATGTCGGTCGATAGAGCTAGGCGAGTAGGTATCCGAAAAATTGTGTTTTTTCCCACTTCCTTTGAATTTTAGAAACATTGTCGACTTTTTAAACTTTTGACCCCCTAAATTCACGACGCATTCTTTGCACGATGTTCACGCCTAAGTCGGCTTGACGTATGGGATTCTAGAATTCAAAATGCGATACTACGTACTTACGTATATTTATACGTACATAGTATGGGAAGTGTGAATTTTTTCTAGCTTTTATTATATTTTTGTAGTTTTTGTGTGAGAATTTGTACTGAAGATTGGCAGCGTCTTTCGGGTCGTTTGAGCCCTCCACCAGATAGCGTTAAATAATTTGAATTTTTATTCAATTGAATAATAGGTTTTAAATTTGGAAAATAATATACCGTAGGCTATGCTGGAAATGGAAAACGTAGCCTTAGCCGTTAAGCATTTGGAACGGGCCTCGGAATTAGACCCGAACAGCGCCGACATTATTGCGCAAAAGGCGTAAGTTTGTGAGAATTTTTTAAAGTTTATTTTTAGTTTTTTAGTTCATTTTTAGTTTATTTTTTTATTTATTATTTATTTATTTATTTATTTATTATTTATTTCTAGTTCATTTGCCTCAAAGTCATTGAATATTGCGTGTTTAATGGAATAACTCGATTTAGGCAGGATTGAAGGCGGGCTTTTAGACGAAATTTGTCGGCGCTGAAACAGGCACGTAGCTTTGGAGGGATAGGGGAATAAGCCCCTGAATCTTGGAAACACGAATAATTTTTACAGGGGTCCATTGAAAGAATAAGTTGAAAAATCTTCTATTGCATTTGAAAGACTGCTGGAATTGATTCTAGCACACTTTTGAACTAATAAACTCAAAATTTTTGGGCGCTTCGCGCCAAATTTATTTGGTTTTGTATAACTTTTGTCTTCCGAACAGCCAATGTTCGATTGAGGCATGATGAATATATAAAAAGGTTTGCGATAGGTACACGTTTTTTTTGTTTTGGGCAAAGATTTTTTCCGATGTACAAAGATTTTTGGGAAGACAAAAATTGCAAAAAAGGTGTGAAATTCGCAAACATTTTCGGCGCTTCGCGCCGAAATGAGTAATTGTGTATTCTAATATCTTTATAATGACAAAAGTTGCATTCCAAAAGGAAAAATGTCAAATTTTTCGGAGGCGATTCTAAGTGATTTTTGCCCTTAGAATTCCAGAAATTAGCTAAAATACGTTACTAAAAGTCGAACAACTCTGTTTTTACCACACTAAAATCGCGGCTGTACCATATTAAAGTACTCCAAAAATTGTGTGTACTACACGTACAACGATTTTTGGTTAAGACAAAAAGTGTAAAAAGGTGTAAAATTCCAAAAAATTTTCGAATGAGTATTATTTGTCAAATTTTTCGGCGCTTCGCGCCGTTTTGAGACAATTTTTAGTAATTTTTGGCGTCAGAAAGCCATAAATTAGCTAAAATACACTATTAAAGATCGGAAACCCTGTTTAACCACTTTAAAATCGCTACTGTACTGTATTAGAATGCACAAAAACTTGCATGTACAAAATGTACAAAGACTTGCGTGCACCATCTTTGACATGTACAAACGGACCTTGTACAAAAAAAAACGCTGTTGCGATATCATATTTATTTTTTGTAGATTTGTTTCTCTTCGCAATGCATCAGAATCGAGTACAAAACGAGTCGAACGTCTTTCATCGGGGTCAAATGTTTAGAAATCACTAGCGTCATTATATACAACATATTTTTTTGATACAAAACGAATCAAGTTGAATTTTTCTTCTGAATTTTTCGGAGAAATTCTCTTCTCCACTGTTTGGAGCTCGCTGAGAAACGCTCAAAAACACCATTTTGGCAAGGACCGAACTATGGCCAGTATCCTTGATTAGCTAATTAATTTCTGTATACCGATTGCAATAAATTTACGCGAGTTTTAACACATACGTACTTATGCTACATACGTTTATATTTCTTTTCAAATTTATTAAATTTAATGTTTAATTTTCTACTTTTTTTGATCATTAGGTTGGTAGAGGCGTATTTAACAATATTTACGTTTGGTTGCATCGCATGTGAAGGTTTAAATTATGTACGTCGCCTTCGTGTCTTTGTTCCTAGCTTTTTTATTATATTGTTTCAACGATTTCTTAATATTGCTTAGAAATTTTTTATATTTTCTACGTTTTAGAAGGATGTTTAGGGCATTGATGTATTTGACGCGTATACACCACTTTTTAGCCCAAAAGAGACACTTTAGAAAAATATTTTGGTTTAACCCCCTCGAATTTCCATACGGTGCCTGTCTACTGCGCTGACCCGCTGAATTTTCATTCTTCCAAAAATCTAAGGAAATATACTGTTTTAAGTGTTTTTGGCGATATTTAGACCCAGAAGTGTCGAATTTCTTTTTTTGACCACATTTTGTTCAGTTTACTTGAAATTTTTAGAAAATTTCCCGAAATTCTATATACGTTCTTATGTTATACAACGGACGAGCGTAGCTTTTACGCTCAAAAAAGCTATATTATAAAAATTTTGCCGACTTCCCTTCAGAATTCCCACGCTTCATAATACGCGTATCGTGTAAGATATCGAATTGACTTTTTATTGAAAGTTTTTGGGAATATCGGCTTATTTTTTAGTATTTTCAAGTTTTTCTTGTAAAATTTAAAGCAAAACCGATTGGAAGTTAAAAATCGGAGAAGGGATCAATTTTACGTTAAAATTTGGAATACGCACGGCGGATTTTGATTTGTAAAGTGCGAAAGAAGTAAGGCATTCTAAAACTAATTAATTTTTTCAACTTGAGAAAAATTTTAAATCAAATTAAATTCTAAAAATTTAAAATTTGCACCTTTTTTAAACCGTCTCGCCTCGCTCTTTTCTTACTGTATACATCTTTTTTCTTGTTTATTTTTAAGTTTTATCGATATGATGAATGATCAGCCCGAGGCTGCTCACCAAACGATTGAGCGTGCATTAAGCATTGATCCGTATTGTTTGGCCGCTCTGGAAATTATGGCCCAATATCATTCTAAGCGGTATCTAATTATTTTCCATTAGTTCGCAAATTCGAAACTAGATGATTTTATTTTCCCTAATTACTACAAGTTTTCTAAAACCATTAAATTTTTATGCCGATTTTTTATCAATACATTGGATCTATTAAAACTTGTTTAAAGCATAGGTAGGCGGCACCAAAGTTCCGGAGGGGTGCAAGATTTCTTCAAAGGTCACAAAATGGCCTAAAAAATAGCGGTATGGCGAAAAAACATAATTTTTAAACGTTTCTCATCGATCACTATCCATTGGCATCAAAAAAATTGCGAAAAAAGCAAAAAAATTTCAAAAATTTGAATTCTGAGCGGGGGTATTTTGGTTTCTGGAGGTGCATACCCCAAACCCTCCCCCACACCC
Source organism: Mermis nigrescens (assembly GCA_036768485.1). Classification (NCBI taxonomy): domain Eukaryota; kingdom Metazoa; phylum Nematoda; class Enoplea; order Mermithida; family Mermithidae; genus Mermis; species Mermis nigrescens. The sequence goes on along the minus strand of JAVLUZ010000142.1, from coordinate 10,469,567 downwards.
AGTACTATGTTAATGTTTTTCATAAGTCGCGTAAATGCGTTTTGTTGTAATAAATGATTAAAAACGTTTTCTTGGCAATTTTATTTATAATAAATTGTGTTGTTCCATTTCTCAGACTTTTCTCAATATTATATTTTGCCAAGAACTAGAATTTTGATCTATTCCGAATATGATCGCTTAAAGATTTGCTTGCAATAGGAAATCTTATAATTACGGAAAATCGATGTGTAAAGAAGTTGCCGAAGGCTACTTTAAAGGATTTAGAACAATAGTTGCAAAGTTTAAATTATTTGTTTGTGAACGTGTAAACTTAATTCGTTTTCAGTCGTCTCGAAGTTGATAGCTCTATGAACATAATACAGGTATCTGGAGAATGAAGGATTACTTTGAAAGAGGTTAAACGTGAGTGCAAAGCTTTAAAGTGTAAACTAATTTATATTGCTGCAAAAAAATTGTTAATTAAACGTCACCCGAGTGTAAAGTCTAAACTAAACAAAAGATACGTTAAATTATATATGCTGTAAAAGAATTGTAAACAGATCGGATGTTCCTAAAATGATGGAATGCTACGACAAGGCTTTGGAGGTAGCCCGCAGCGAAGCCGAAGCGGCCCACTTTTTTAATATGCGCGAAACTACGCTGATTAATATGGAAATGGCCGAAGAGCTGCTCGCTTAATTACGGTGCGACGAATTCCGATTTTATGACGTTTTTGGATCGCTAGTAATTTTTTTCGTTTAAACCTTGATTTTTGTTTTAACTCGTTGTTGGTTTAAACTAGTTATACCGTAATTCCACCTCTTTTGAGCGCATTCCTATTGCGGGAGGCTCGATCGTGCGATTACTACGACTACGGTAACGTTATTTTTGTTTAAAAAGCGATTTTGTTCCAGTATTGATTCTAACGCGTTCGGTTTTATTGCGTGACCTTATTTTCGACGCGTGTCCGTTTAAACTGCTCTTTATGTACGACGTTTTGTTCACTTATTGAGTCATTTCGTTTACACAAGCGTATTTTCTGATTTCTATTCTAAACTGTAAAAAACAATTCTCTCGATTTTAATTGATTCGGACTTTACAATAAAACATTTATTTTTTATGTACATACGTGGCTGGCATTTTGAAAATACAAGATTAGATTCACAAAGTCGTGAGAATCAAATTTGACTGTGTCGAAACTGATTGAACTTTTGAAAAAAAATTTTGCTAATGCGTCTGCGAATTTTGCTCGTTTTTCAAATAGTAGGATTTCTTCATATTTTTCACTGGTTAATGATCTCAATAATTTTTGGAAACCAGACTACCGGCTTTTCTCTATCCTACTTTTTTCTAGTCTCAAATTTACGCCATTTCCTCTCACTTTTTTGTCAAAAAGCGGGATGATGTCCCGAAGTTGAAACCCCGAAACGTTTGAGCAATTTTTCGCGTTTTAACATGGTTTTTGCGAATAAATTTGCTATTCATTCTTTTTAAATTACTTTTCTTGGAACCTGATGTAAGACTGGCCGAGCCGATCGGTCGGCCACAATTTTTTACGGGTGTCAAATTCGAGTTTCCGTTAGGCAAAGTTTTTTATTTTTGACGAAATTGCTAAATGTTTTTGGAAGTTAGTGTAAAACGCTATCAAATACGCACTCGTTTAAACGCCATGTTTTGCAAAGTCGCATCATCTTCGGTGTTAAATCCGATGCCTTCTCGTATCGTAACTCGTTTCCCTGTTAATAAAATTTCCATGAATTTGCGTTGTCTTTTGTTATAGGAATCCGCTGCATTTGATTTCTCATCAAATGAACGTTTTATTATTTTTTCAACGCGTGTTGGTATTACAGACAGCAATGATTCTGATTCGGTTGGTACCTAAACCAACATGTGTATCGTTTGCGACTCAATTGGGCTTTAAATGTCTTAGGATTACTATGTATCGCATGATCTAGCTGAGTAACATGGTGGGAAACCGTATCTACATATGCTTCGCTAACTTTGCAACAAACTTATTGACTTGGGGCGAGTTTAAAAAGGCGAGAGGGACCGTCTCCTTGATCCAATATGTACACCTTACGCGCGTAATGGTCAGGTAACAAATGGGGATCATTTTAGAGATATTGTCATTGTTTAGTTTAATTTTCGCAATTCTTGAGTGGCAATGAATGATCCTGTGGCAAACGTGTTAAATAGCACCTCTTCTATACTCGTCTTGCCCACCATCAAATTTTTCCTATAAAAGCAATTTTAGATTTTCAAGCGTGTCGTCGTGTGTATTCGCGCATGCACACTTTCACGTACATGCATTCATTACCTAAGTGCACACCTGGGCGTGGGGGGTATGCACCCCTCCCCCGAGAAACCAATTCCCCCCAGAAATCAAAATACCCCCCAGAATTCGATTTTTAAAATGTTTTTTTTCGCAATTTTTGATGCCAATAGATAGTGCGCAATGAGAAACGTCGAAAAATGGTGTTTTTTTCGCCATACCACCACTTTTAAGGCCATTTTTTGACCTTTGAAAAATCTTGCACCCCCTCCCAGAATTTTCTTTCTGCCAACGTATGCCTAAGTGCCAAAAAGGCGATATTTTACTCGAGTACTTTTTGACTCATTTAACACGTAAAGTCTCAGCAAGCTAAACGTTGTCCACTCGTACATATATGTACAACACGGTAGGGCAAAAATGAGGTTTGTTACCAAGAAAGTCGATCATTAAATAGAAAGTTATTCAGCTCGAAGTACTGGAGAACTGAAATAACGAAATCTAATGTGCATCCAGCAGCCTAAAATCGGTGCGATCGCCCTCCTCGCGCTTCAATAACCCTATCAAGCCGATACATTGGTCCCATTTTCTGAATTTAGCTTATGAATATGCGTACATACCAGTGTTTTTTTTTTGTACAAGGTCCGTTTGTACATGTACAAAGATGGTCCCCAAAAGTCTTTGTACATTTTGTACATGCAAATTTTTGTGTACTATAATAGTACAGTAGCGATGTCAGAGCGGTAAAACAGGGTTTTCGATCTTTGGTAGTGTATTTTAGCTAATTTCTGGGTTTCTGACGCCAAAAATTACTAAAAATTATCTGAAAACGGCGCGAAGCGCCGAAAAATGTTGACATTTTTCCATTCTAAATGCAAATTCTGCCATTTTAAAGATATATAGGACAAATAATTTATCAGTTCGGCGCAAAGCGCCGAAAATTTTGGGAATTTTACACCTTTTACAGTTTTTGTCTTCCTAAAAATCTTTGTACATTTTGTACACACAAATTTTGGGTACTATAATATGGTACAGCAGCGATTTTAGTGTGGTAAAAACAGAGTTCTTCGATTCTTCGTAGTGTTTAAGCTAATTTCTGGGTCTCTAAGGGCAAAAGTCACTAAGAATCGTCTTAAAACGGCGCGAAGCGCCGAAAAATTTGATATTTTAACTTTTGAAATGCAATTTCTGCCATTATAAAGATATATAGAACACACAATTACTCATTTCGGCGCGAAGCGCCGAAATTTTCTCGAATTTCAGACCTTTTTTTGCAATTTTTGTCTTCCAAAAAATCTTTGTACATGTACAAAGACGGTCCCCAAAAGTCTTTGTACATCGGGAAAAATCTTTGCCGAGTACAAAAAAAACCGTGGTACATACTCGTACTTTTATTTTTCGTGACTCGTAATAGTATGTATAAGTCGTTTAAAAAGCAAAGCGTGCGATTTGAGTTCATAATGCGTGAGAATGGCTAAATCGAGCAGGCCCTAAAATATGTGACAGCCGCGCGTGGGAAAGGTAGAAATTCTGATATTCTAAAATTTCTCGAAATGCTCATCGAAAAACTGCAAAATACGTAAAATTCTTCCGAAGATGGAGAATCTAGTCAATTTTTCGCGAGTTCGTTTGATTCTGGGGATCTAAAGTTCAAATATTGACGGTAGCGTATGGTAAAACCCTCTAAAAATTTTCCAATAAAGTACAATCGCTTGCTCTTCCTCTGAAGCATCGAGTTTTTGCCTGCAACCGATCATTTTCCATCCACAGATTTTTGGCGCTGCGCTTTCACCGAAATGCCTTATACACGATCACAAAATAAATATTCGCTAGACACGTCTTCGTAAGATCGCCTGTGCTCGGCGTTTGAGCCAATATTCAACGACGCGGGGGCGTTTCGTTGAGCTGTCAACGAACTGATGTCCAATTGGATCCATCAAATTGCTTCGTGATCGAGCCAGATGAGACGAATCTCGGCTGCGATTCAAAAATAAAAATAATAAGTTATCCAGTCCAATCTGAAAGATCCTGGAAGGAAAAAGGGTTTTCGTATTTATTTTCCTTTCTTCGTTTACTAATTATAAAGTACAAGGTCATTTGAATATAATGGAACATAGAAACCAACTCCTAGTTAGAGTTGTTATCGACTCTTTAGTTTTTAAAGGCTTACGGTTATTTCAGCAATAATTTATTTTTAATTTCGATAAAAACATACTGCTGAAGTGAATTTATATTAATTTCGTTTAAAAAATACATCGCTGAACTGACATACAGCTAGATAGCTATGTGCTCCGTAAAAACGGCTCTATAGTCTTTTTGGGGTCAGAAAACTAGCTATTAAGCCTTTTTGGTCTCAGAAAACTAGCTATATAGCCTTTTTAGATTCACAAACATAGCTATATAGCCTTTTTGGACAAAAAATAGCTATTAATCCCTTTTTGGAGTTGAGAAAGTAGCTAGTTTTCTGAGCCTAGAAAGGCTTTATAGCTAATTTTCTGAGCCCAAAAGGCTATACAGCAGTGGTATTTCTGCCGAAATCGCTGTATAACTATCAGTTTTTTAGAGCGCAGGGGGGCAATACTCCCCCTCACTCCCCATGCTCATGTATTGTGCACACAATCGTTGCGTTCCGGGCATGCAAGCGTACCTACATGTGGTCTGTTTCACGTCAGCTTACGCGTTTCCCTAAAGCTTTAAACAATTTCTTTTACTGTCTTGAATGCATCGATGTTTGCAATTTCATTCAATGGGCTTACAAAGTCGCTCCTACTTTACTCCATCTACCTTCACTTAGCTACTGCATAGCCTATCTGCTGCTTTTTCAATCGTTTTTTTGGTTCAAGAGTCTATTTCAATGTGCAGGCCGCATAATATACCTCGATTTTTTACGTTGGTTAGAGGTAGTCTGATTTTTAACAGTTTTTTCGACTTCAGGCATATACATAGGAGCTTTTTCCCAGTCATTAATCTATTTAGCAGTTTAGGGTCGACTCTCCCTCCGAGAATCTGACAGACACCCACAAAATCGAAAGACCCCAGAATTGAATTTTGCGTGCAATTTTTTATGATTTTGTCCCAGCGAACCCACAGAATTCGTTCGGTGCTGCTCATAAGCAGTGTTTTTATTTTGTACAAGGTTCGTTTGTACATGTGCAAGGACGGCGTTAAAAGTCATTGCACATTTTGTGCACAGTAAAGGCTAGTGCTGTATGATATGGTACAGTATGCGTTCACTCTATAAAGCAATTTTTTCCTCTGGTTGCGTACTGTGAAAATTTATGTGTCTCACAATAAAAATTACAAAAATCTATCAACACGGACAAAGCTTAAAAAAATTCTGATATTTTTAGCGTTTTTATTTGTTTTTGAAGAAAAATATTTCGGAACGCTGAATTATAGCAGGGAGCGTGAAAAATTTTGGTTAAAGTGATTGAAAAAATTTTGAAGTTTCCTGATGACAAAAAACGGAAAATCGCCTTAGTGGTTCAAAGCTATTTTGCATCTTTCCCGGGACTCTAGATAAAGCTTAGACTCACCAGCATGCCTTGGCAATAGCCAAAGCTCCAGCTCGTCCAACTGTGGGCTCTCAAAGGTTGGTTGATCCCCTGGATAGGCTTCAAATTCATTGGAAAATGACAATTTTGTTAGTTTTCACTGTTTCCTCCATTTTTCAAAATTAGCCCTTCTAAGTGGACCCCTCAGCAGGGAACGACCGAAGCTTCGGCCGAAGCTGGGGCGTTTTCTTGCTTCGGCCGAAGGCCAAAGTAAGAAATAAAAAAAGGCCGAAGGCCGAAGCTTTTTTCAAGTCAGTTTTTTATTCGGATTGAAATTTAGACAATGTGCAATATAACTAACCCCAGACGACGCCATTTAGCTCAATTTTTCTTCTAGTCACCTTCAGTCTTGTTAAAAATATGCTCACAACAGCATACCTGGGCAATGGCTGACGATTCTCCCCGTCCAACTTCCAGCCGAAATGGTGGGTGGGTCCCTAGACCCTGAAAAAGGTGGGTCTTTCCCTGAAAAAGGTGGGTCCGTGCCTGAAGAAGGTGGGTCGTTCAGCTCAATTAGTGGGTCAGTCACTGAAAAAAGGTGTGTCTATCCATGAAAAAGGCGTCGAACAGTGTAATAAGATGGTTCCTGTGCATGTTTTGCACACTGATCATGATATACTTAAATTATCCTAAAATTTTCTCCCTGTACAAAACATAGCCCCGTCCAAGTTACCCCATCGCCCCGTCCAAATTTTTGTTCGGCCCGTCCTGGTGATGGGCCGATATGGGGCATTGCCCAGGTGTGCACAACAGTAACTTTGACTATATAAACAGCATTCAACCATGTACTACATAATAACAAAAGCTGACTCATCTAAGCATTGTGTCCGCTCCGCATCTGTTTTCATTTTTAGAAAAGTTCGACTATGAATTAATCACTAGCGATCGCGAACATGACGAGACACTTAAGGGAAAGGTATAGTCCCAGTTGTTCGCGCGTCTCACTTGTTCGTGCGTCTCACCTGTTCGTGCGTCCCACCTGTTCGTGCGTCCCATGTGTTCGCCAAATGGTATAATATGAAAAATAAGTACTCTAGAGAATCCCACCTGTTCGTGTGTCCCACCTGTTCGAACGTCCCACATGTTCGTGCGTCCCACCTGTTCGAGCGTCCTATCTTTTCGCGCGTCCCACCTGTTCGTGCGTCTCACCTGTTCGTGCGTCCTATATGTACGAAAAATATTATACAATAATAATATATTCGTGAAGAAATCTTCCACCTCATCATGCGTACCACTTCTCCGAATGTCCCAGTCTTCACGGGTCCAGCTAATTCGAAAAATTAACCTAAGATCTTTGTTAATGAAAAATGCAAACTTTGCGTTTGAATCGTCCTTTTGTGCCATGAAATGTAATTGAAAAAACACACGTATCCCTTATTTACTCTCCCAGATTGGTATATTGTTTAGTCTACTATCGTAAAAGTAAGAGAGTTGTGTAATATGTACTCTATCAACATACATAAACAAACAAACAAACATTCAATTAACGCAGTGAACGCGTAAGTACTACTGTTGCAGTTCTATTCATCCGTAAGGTTAGGTTGCGTCTCAAAATATGGCTCATGATTTTGGGGAAGCAATTTTCATGCTAACTGTACATGGCAGTTTGACTCTGCTAAAATGTGAAAGCCGAACAACGCCAAATCATTTTTGGTTGTTTCGGAAGAATAAAATATATTGATTGAGATTCAAAGATATCTGCGCTACGTTGTACATCTGATTGGCTAGCTACGATTTTTCGTCAAACATAATACGACTTTTTCTGAATAAATCTTGGACGTTAAATACTCAGATCTTACTCCATTCTGATAATATTGAGACTAAACTTTTCTGAACTAAAGTTAAGTTGATTTTTAACGTCTAAAAATTTGAGCTGGCATGAGTGCTTTTCTTTTAAAATAATTATCCAAATTGTATTTGATGAGACATAAAACATTCACTCAACAGGTCGGACGCATGAAGTGATTTGATTTTCGAACACATGGGACGCACGAACAGGTGGGACGCACGAACAGGTGGGACGCACGAACAGGTGGGACGCACGAACAGGTGGGACGCACGAACAGGTGGGATTTTCGAACAGGTGGGACACACGAACAGGTGGGACGCACGAACACATGGGATGCACGAACACGTGGGACGCACGAACAGGTGGGACGCACGAACACATGGGACACACGAACAGGTGGGACACAATCAAGGGAAAAGCCACACCTATATTCGTACATGTCTTACATTTGAAGGCATGCCTTTGTTTACTCGAAATTCCGACGCTATCGTTGTACTTGTTCTATATCGTGTTTCTACTGTGTACCAGTGTTTTTTTGTACAAGGTCCGTTTGTACATGGACAAAGATGGTCCCCAAAAGTCTTTGTACATTTTGTGAACGCAAATTTTTGTGTACTATATAGTACAGTAGCGATTTTAGTGTGGTAAAACGGGGTTTTCGATCTTTGGTAGTGTATTTTAGCTAATTTCAGGGTTTCTGACGCCAAAAAGTACTAAAACTTTATATCAAAACGGGAAAAATTTGACATTTTTTTCATTCTAAATCCAAATGCTGCATTTTAAAGATATATAGGACAGAAAATTGCTCATTTCGGCGTAAAGTGCCGGAAACTTGGGAATTTTACAGCTTTTTACAGTTTTTGTTTTCCCAAAAATCTGTACATTTTGTACACACAAATTTTTGGGTACCATAGTATGGTACAGTAGCGATTTTAGTGTGGTAAAAACAGAGTTGTTCGACTTTTTGTAGTGTATTTTAGCTAAATTTTGAGTCTCTAAGGGCAAAAATCACTAAGAATCGTCTTAAAACGACGCGAAGCGCCGAAAAATTTGACATTTTTTCCTTTTGAAATGCAATTTCTGTCATTATAAAGATATGTAGAACACACAATTACTCATTTCGGCGCGATTTTTACGAATTTCAGACCTTTTTTGCAATTTTTGTCTCCCCAAAAATCTTTGTACATGTACAAAGACAGTCCCAAAAAATCTTTGTACATCGTGAAAAATCTTTGCCGAGTACAAAAAAACACTACTGTGTACCATTCTGTTTTGTATTAAATAATTGCTTCATGGTCGACGTGTTATCTTTCTTTAACTTCTGCATCTAATAACGGGAAGAAATCTCTATTTGTTTTTATGTCTACCTTACTTCTGCAAATTTATGTATTAGCATGAAAATTAGGAATTTATCAATTAATGGTTTTAATAATTCTCAAGAATTCCAGATTTTATTCCACATTATATTTTTATATATTCAGGATGGTGAATCTGATGATGATCAATACGTATTAGCTGCTGATACAGATGAAATGTCTAATAATGAAAATAGTGCTAATAAAGAGAATTTATTGCGCTTTTGAATAAAATTTTTGCAATAAATGACGCTGTTTTATTACTTCATATTTACTCCCGATACATAATCAAGCTTAACTTTCATATTTATGACTCAATTCGCAATTCATTCTTCATACTAATCAGAATTAGACTAAAGAATTTATACAGCTTCGGCTTCGGCCGAAGCAAAATTTTGGAGCTTCGGTCGTTCACTGCCCCTCAGCCCGTTCCTTGGAGGCCTATTATGGTCTATTGCATAGGCGTCTATGGAGGAGTGGTAAGAGCTATTACCCGGATGTGCTAAACAGAGAAGATAGCAATGTCTTGTACATACATGCACAGTATGGGAATTCTGCGGGGGTGAAAACCTAAAGTGCCTTTTTTGGGCTTAAAAATGGCCGGTACGCGTTAGAAAGCATCGTTTTTTGGCGTTTCTGACGATACTCTATCCTTCTAGAGCATGAAATCATGAAAAAATTTCGAAAAAAGCCGGATAAATTGACCAATATATCGCTTAAAACATGAATATATGGCGCGAAGCGCCGAAAATTTGGCGATTTAAGCAAATAGATAGCCAAAAACCCTTAAAAGACACTTTTTCTACCAATTTTCAGGTAAGTTTAGGAAACTTGAAAAATCGCCAATTCTGAGGGGGTGAAAAATTTTTCGCGGGGGGTGAAAAATGATTCTGCGGGGGTTGAAAACCCCCAAGCTCATGTATGGTCTTGTATCGCTAAACTAGTTTGAATCTGAGAAGCACTAAAATATTTTGGCTGATTTGAACATTTAAATTCAATGCTGGAGCTTTGTAAAGAGAAATAACACAGTTGTCAGCGCCGGAAAGTCTTGATATTTCTGACGTTTATACCTACTTAATTTGTGCTCTTACAAAAACATGCGGAAAAAATCATAATATACCTACTCACACCTTATTCTGACGCGAAGCGCACGAAATTTCTGGAAGATTTTTATGACGTTTATATTGGTTTTGTACCCGAAAAATGTTTGTACATGTACAGAGACGATCCCGAAAAGTCTAATTGTACATCCGGAAAAATCTATAGACACGAATGCAAAAAGTAAACCGTGGATGCAAAAGCAGCCTATAAAAGTTTCTTACTTTTAAATTAGTCGGATTTGAGTGAGTCAGTCATGGAAAAGCTTCTTGGTAGGATCGTGGTTGATAACCGAGACGATATAAACGTTTTTATCTCTGCAGGTGTTTTGATCTCTTCTGATTAAATGGCAGCGTTTCGTATTTTCTACGTTATCCTACTTTTTTAAGTTTTACATTAAGTGCTAATGAGCAATTTTACAACATAAGCAAATCACAACTTCCGGAAACTACGGACTTGATTTAAACCTAGATTTTTCACTTGGAGTGATTTTTCACGAAGCACGGACAACAAATTTATCCGAACGCTGTTTTTGACTTGGCTGAAAATTTCATATTTGCTAGTTTTAGAATAACAGACAGAAGAACTAGAAAAGAAATTTATGTGCTTACAATTTCCGATAGGATCGACGTGCTTAGCACGGAAATGCGAATCATTTCGCTATAAATAGTAGACTTTGATCTAAGCGCAAGTACGAATATTTTCATTGTCCATCATAGATGCATAATGTGGCCAGCAGTGTTTTTTTTGTACTCGGCAATTGATTTTTCCCGATATACAAAGACTTTTCGGGACCGTCTTTGTACGATTGTGTCCCTGGGTGAGCGACAAATGGTTTTAAAAATAGGTCTGTCAATCAGAAAGTTCCCGTCTGGCCGACAGTCCCGGGTGGCCGGCTATACCGGGTGGACGACAGTCCCGGGTGGCCGACTGTACCGGCTGGCCGACAGTCCCGGGTGGCCGACTGTACCGGGTGGCCGAAAGTCCCGGGTGACCGACAAATGGTATAATATAGAATTGTCATGATAATTCCTAACTGACCAATGATTTCGGAATTAATGCTTCTTCAAGTAGATACCTATTTATGCACATAAATAGTGTTACCAATGCAATAACATTGCTCATATGAATTCATAGCAAATTTTAAACATGCAGGATTTGTAAAACAATAAATTCAGCAAACAGAGCCTAAACAATCTATTTTGGCGGTCTTTTAAATGTGTTTCTACGATTTCGATGCTTTGTAAAAATACATGTGCTTGTATTTACATATGTATGTACGTACATACATATATTCATAGTTATAGTACAACCATCTCATTTGGGAATTTTCATGCCATCTATCGATCACCCGGTACAGTGTCGGCCACCCGCTTTAATCGGCCACTAGGGACTGTCAGCCACCCGGTACAGTCGGCCACCCGGGACTGTCGGCCACCCTGTACAGTCGGCCACCCGGGACTGTTGGCTGGAATAGTCGGCCAGTGAGTGCTGTCGGTCACTCGGAAATTTTTTGATTGACAGATCTATTTTTATACTATTTGTCGGTGAACCGGGACTGTCGGTGACTCGGGACTGTCGGTGACCCGGGACTGTCGGTCACCCGGGACTGTCGGTCACCCGGGTCTGTCGGTCACTCGGGTACATCGGTCACTCGGGTCTGTCGGTCACCCGGGACGTTACCCTTTGTACATGTACAAAGATTTTTGGGAAAACAAAAATTGCAAAAAAGGTGTGAAATTCGCGAAAATTTTCGGCGCTTCGCGCCCAGATGAGTTTTTGTGTGTTCTATACGTCTTTATAATGGTAGAAATTGCATTTCAAAAGGGAAAATGTCAAATTTTTCGGCGCTTCGCGCCGTTTTAAGCAGATTCTTAGTAATTTTTGCCTTTAGAGACCCAGAAATTAGCTAAAATACACTACCAAAAGTTGAAACCACACTAAAATCGTTATTGTACCATATTATTGTACCCAAACATTTGTGTGTACAAAATGTACAAAGGTTTTTGAGAAGACAAAAACTGGTAAAATGGTGTTAAATTCCGAAATTTTTCGCGCTTCGCGCCGAAATGAATAATTGTTTGTCCTATATATCTTTGAAATGGCAGAATTTGCATTTAGAATGGAAAAATGTCAAATTTTTCGGCGCTTCGCGCTGTTTTGAGACAAGCTTTAGTAATTTTTGGCGTCAGAAACCCAGTAATTAGCTAAAATACACTACCAAAGATCGAAAAGCCTGTTTTACCATACTAAAATCGCTACTGTACACAAAAATTTGCATGTATAAAAGTAATTGTAAAAAAACAGTGGTGGCCAGTATGGGAGTCGTCCAAAGAAATGTTTATGAGCATAAGGGATCTGAAGATTATTTTTAAAGGCATAAAAAGTGCTTTAACAATTTTCGTCAACGTCAGGCACTTTTGCAAGGAAATTTCAAAATTTTTCCGTTGTATGCTTGAATTTTACCTTTGTCTTCTCCCGCATGCATGTTTTGTTGTCCACCCGTAAGGAAGAAAATCTCAGTGGATTGGATACTAAAACTGTCGGGCTGATTTAGCATAGTATTTATACGTTGATTTCGTGCAGCTCAACCAATATTATCTCGATTGTAATCATTTTTTTCGCTCTTTTTTGGAAAGTCCAATGCCTTAAAATCAGCTTAAACTGGATTCAATTTAAGGTACTAGTTTTCCTAATTTTCTCGGAGTTAGCCGGTTAATTTTTCATCTTTCGGGTCTGTAAAGTAGAGGAGGAGAAGCTGCACTTGTATGACGGGGCCGAACCCTACGGCGTAGAAAGCAACAAGCGAGAAAACTTGGCTCTGATGAGTATGGATGGAAAAGATAATTTGGGGGCTTTTTTGGCAGCTTACTCGAATGCTCTTGTCAATTGAGGACTATACTGTACGTGCCCTTGATTTTCCATCTCCTTAACGGCAGAACCGGAGCGTTGCCTTCGCATGCCGCGCATCAACTCGACACATCGGGCGAGCCGCAGATGAAGGCTGCGGATTTGTTCGTTTTTCTCGGATAATTCTTGCAACAAGTCGTTAATAAGATTTTCTCTTTGAGTCAATTCCTGCATTTTGTTTTGCAGTGCCAGTTGGAAGTCTCGCAGAGTTGCCATCTTGTACCAATATTCAAATCCTAGAATACAGACACTGTGTTTTCCTTCACATATCTTCAGTTTGACTTTTCAGACTAAGTTTTTTATTGATAAGCGCTAAATTTATTACTCGTAGTAATCTCGAAAATGGGGTTTCGATTGAATAGTCGAACAATACAAGATAACTTGACGTGAATGGTTTTTGCGCCAAAAATTAGTTTAGTAGGTAAATTGTTGTAAAACGACAGCTTCAGCCATGTCTTGATTATTCGTTAGAAAAAGTAGTAGGTAACCTACCTACCTACCTACTAGGGATGTTCCGATTAATCGGAAACGGCTAGAAATGGTCATTTTTTATGGAATTGAATTGAAATCGGCTTCGGTGATTATAATATTTAAGAGAATCGGTATCGGATCGGCATTTCTGAGTTTTCGAGAATCGAGTCGTATCGAAATCGGTCAAAAATAGACAAATTTTTGATTCCATTACCGATTCCATTCTTTCAGAAATTTTGTTCAAACTCAAAGCATTTTGAAAGCTTGATTCTGCTTCAGTAAAAAACCCAATTTAGTGTCTGTTTTATCAAGGCGGGACACAAATGTTCATAATCAGGCTTATTGATAGATTCATTTGTATGCTACATAAAGCAGCAAAGAAAGGATGGCAGGCATATAGATAATATAGGTTTGCAAAATTGAGATTCACAGGACAGCGGGCTTATGAGGGCGGAGGGCGCCACATTTCGATTGACTCAAAATAATTAGTGAGATGTCTTTTTATGATGTTCGGCTTTCATTTGGTGCAGTCTCTTAAATATTCCCAAAGATTCGAACCAGATCCACGTACTACAAACATTTATAACTTCCTTGGCACATATAAGCCATATTTTTGCGTCAGACTTGTCATCTAATATATAATGAAAGTCTTGCGGCTTTGATAAAGATCTTTTGGAGAAAAACAGGGATTTTATCAATTTTTAAAATGAATAATTCCTGAAAGTTTTCGACTATTAATGGATTGCATGTTCATGTGCATGAATACAATAAATAAAGAAGCAATTTTTTTCCTTTTTGACCAACTTTCAGCCTACATTTCAGAGATTGGTGCTTTCCGCCCTATTTTCGCTCATGAGTGATAACCAATAAAATTTTAATATCATTAACCATTTTTCAAAAATAATTTCTGAAAATTCGAATTTCTGGAAAAACTACATATGATCCCAGATAATGTCGAAAACGTGCGTACTGTTATACTTAATGTAGTACACGCACTTAAATGGTCAGTACAGCATATGTGTATGGTTCAGAACAGGTTTCGGAATTGACCGATTCCTATTATTTTAGAATCGAAATCAAATCGAAATCGGCTTTTCTGAAATCGTAAGAATCGGAATCGATCATTTTCAGAAAGGCGGTATCGGCACATCCCTACTACCTACCTACTTTATCAAAAACAAAATATTCTCAATTGCTGCTATATGTACCTCTGAAGTTGATAAGTAGATTAGAATATCGTACCTTGAATATTATCAATAAATAAGCTAAATCTGAGCCTATAATCGTTATTTACTTCGTGCTGTTTCAAATAAAACGGGAGGAATCGAGCTCGTATCGAATTCGCGCAATGACGCATGCAAAAACTGAATCGGGAGGCTCAAATGATTGTCCACCCCTTTTTTCAAACAGCTAACCCATTATATACACTTCGCGCATGAATGCTACTAGCGCTAAGATAAATTAGGCATTTAAGCGGATTTTTCTAATTGGTCTTCACAAATGTCATAATTAGGTTACTGTAGCAGAACAAACGCACCTGCTTACCGCTTCCTGCTCTATTTTCTATTAAGAATGAAGAAGGGCGGCAAAATAATGAATTAGCTCTACGAAAGCTGGAGCGAACGACGCGTCGCGGGCACTCCAACTTACAATGATTTTAGCTCTCTCCTAAATGCATAGCGGTTGCAAATAATTTTATCCTGCCAAATTGACCTAAGGGCAATTAGAGCCTTAACCAGAACGCGTTTTTTAACGCGTTGAAACTCAATTTGCGATTTCACCCTCGAAGGCTCGTAAAACGTTAGATATTCGTTTCAAAGTGGCTTGTAAGATGCATTTTCGGTCGAAAATGATATTTTGAATAACTGACTTACTTCTGCTAGACACGGGCGGCGCAAATTATAGGTAGGGCCTCTAGGTGACTGTGGAAATGCTTCTCCTGAAGCGATTTTCTGGTCTCGGTTGAGTGAATTAATCGAATGCATAAATCGCACTCGCGTCCGCTGCTCACTTTTTTGCCGCCAATAAATCGCTTGATTGAGTGGTTGTTATGCAAATTTTCTTGCTTTTTTGCAAAATGATGCCGTTCTCGGGCGTTCAATAATGGACTCGGCTTAATTTAGGTACTCGTGATTGGCCGGTGCTTTAAGCCAAACAAAAAACCTACTCGTAGTTTCTGATAATACTGTTTATGTGATAAAGCCGTAAATCTTGGGTTATACTCGCAACGCTTTTTTGGAGAATGCTTATCAGAAAAACTCATTCGGGTGAGTGGTTGGCTAGCTCTTTCCTGCAGTGGCGATGATGACGGAAAACTGCCTCGGCCATTTTCATCCATCCGTGTCCGCGCAATTTATAATGGTCTCCGTGGTATTTGTTCTAACAAACGATGTTAAAAAATTTTTGGCCGACTTTTACGCATTTCGCCGTCATACAAGCACTGCGTTGCTCAACGAGAAATCGTTTGATAGAAACGCGTTGAATAATGCATAATGAAGTAATGTTAAACAAATATAAAGTTTGCTTGACAAAAGCCGGCAAATTTTCGTATTATTATGCTGTAAGATAGTACGTTGAATACACTGATCTTGCCCAATCTGAGCTTGCTTACGCAGGTCTCATGAGGTTTTCATTTATGGTAGATAGTTCTAAAAATAGCAGATAAAAGGCCCTATACAGCAATTCTCATTTGAAATGTTGATTAAATTGCTTATTTTATTTGCATTAAGTCCTGTGAATTATCGAATTGTCGAACGCACACATGGGGTTGAAGGGTCTACTCTAGACCCCCGTGGCGGACCTCCCTCCAAAATCGATTGACCCCAGAATTTAATTTTTCGTATTATTTTTGGGGATTTTGCCTCATCGGACCCCAGAATTTGGCTGCAGCCCATCTATGATTGAACACCCCCATTTTCGGATCTTTTGCATTACCTTACCGCCACGAAATTTATCACTTTATTACACAATGTAATTTATTGACACACGGATTACACTATTTGTATATTTACTTATACAAATATTACTTTATTTGTATATTCTGCAACAGCATGGCATTCTGTCACAGATGCGAATGTGTGACAAAAATAAAGTAATGAATTTTGTGGCGGTAAGATAATGCAAAAGATCCCTTTTTCCATTGTACTGAATTGTTGTGGTCATAAGTGAAAAACGACGGTTTTGTGACTTACTTTAGGTTTCAGGCTTAAACTGGTCTTTCGACTTTAAAGTTGACCATGAATGTTCCGACTAGAAGGTTTAAAAAAGCAGTATTGAAATAATACAACGCTCAACATTGAAAAAATTCGTGCTCTGAACATTCAAAAACCCGATTTAAATGCAGGATGAAAAAAGCAGCCAACCTGATATGTATGTATCTTGAAACTTCAGTTTTCCTTTCTGCGCTGTTATTTACTCTTTTTATTCACTTACGGTTATAAGAATAAAAAATAGGAAGGCTAATTCATTTGTCCATAAGTTTTTTTCATTGGATACACGTTTAGCACCATGCTAATGAGAGTTACCCCGTGATAATGAAAAGTAAATTTTGGCCATTAGCTCGAGGTGCTAACGGGTACCAACTAAGACCTATTTGAGTAAAAATATGATAATTTTAATGTGTTTTTTAGCGATAATTCAAAATATTTTTCGGCGCTTCGCGCCGAGTAATATAATTACTGTTAATTTAGACTAGCGCGATTTAAACGTTCCACAATTCATCGTCTTGCGATCTAAAAGATTATGAGTTTGTCTCGCCTATTTGTTTAAAAATTTCTTCGATATGTTTTCTGTTGTTCGAAGACCAATTTAGCTTTTTTATATTTTTGTCATTCGAAAGCGCAATGGCGTTTGTTGTCAGATTGAATCTGTATCTGGCAATCGCAATATCATTTGTGATGTAATAGATTGAGAGGTATTAACTTCCTGGGTCTATTGAGCTTTAGGAGGACAATAATTGTGATTTAGCCCGTATTTTCCGAATCAGGTATTTAAATCTAATTGTACTGGCAAAAAAGAGCTGTATTATAAAAGAAAAGTATATGCATTAATAACACCTTAGCTATTACGGTTTGCGGATAATTCCCCCACCCCCTTCCCCCTGACAACTCGCCCCGCACATCTCGCCCTCCGCAACTCGCCCCAACTCAACTCGCTAACTAGCCCCGAAAGAATCACAATTATTGTCCAATTATGGACCGTCAGAAGCTGAAAATGCCACCGGGTTCAATTTTTTAAATTTTTTGTGATTTTTAGATACTAATGGATGGAAAAATCTATCATGAAATTTGTATTGCCCATGACACTATTTTTTCCTCTACTGCGTGTTTTGTCTTGCCTGCGTATGGTTCAGTTTCAATCATAGGCAAGCAGCACCAAAATTCTAGGGGGTGCATAATTTTTCAGAGGTCAAAAAATTTCATTGGCATCGAAAAATTGCGAGCGAAAAAACGTAATAAATTCTAAAAATTGAATTCTTTGAGGAGGGGGATGGGTATTTTGGTTTCTGGGGAGGGTATTCGGCCTTATTGAGAGGATGTATACCCCTGACCCCTCCCACGCCCACGTGTGGTTTCCATCTAATCCCAAGAGGGCTCACATAGCGCACAATCGGCAAAAATGACACCAAAAACTCAATTCTGGGGTTTATCGCTCCGGGGAATTCGGAAACCGGGAGTGAACCCCCACAAACAACCCATGCAGGCATAGGTGGGCGGCAACGAAATTCTGGGGGGGATGCAAGATTTTTCAAAAGGTCAAAAAATGGCCTTAAAAATGGTGGTTTGATGGAAAAAACGCCATTTTTCAACGTTTCTCATCAAGCACTATCCATTGGCACAAAAAATTGCGAAAAAAACACAAAAAAATCAAAAATTGAATTTCGGGGAGTATTGTGGTTTCTCGGGGTACATATATACCCCCTAAACCCACCCACGCCCAGGTGTGGTCGCAGGGCCTTAAAATAGATAAATGGGACGTTTTTGAGAAAAGTTATGCAAAATAATGGCTAAAACCCGATGAAAACGAGTAAAAAGTTGTCCGCAGATCAGCTGTTTCCACCGACCATGCTTTGCGTTTATGCCCACAACTGACTTCCAAAAAAACAGCAATAGCAATGCTTATATTGTAATATAAAAATAACAGACCCTTTATGCCGTAGAAGCAGTTAAAAACGCCGCAAAAATTTGTCACCACATGAGTACAATTTTCATCATAGATAAGATTTTTCTTGAAGCTTCTACATATACTTATTAGCAATCATGAACCCTAGGCTGTAAGTTCCAAGGGCCAGTTGTGGGGGTAGTTAATTATGAGTGCTGGGGGGCCGAGTTGTAAGGGGGCGAGTTGTGGGGGCAGCGAGTTTGTGTGGTGGGGGGGTGGGCGAGTTACCCATATCCCGCTATTGCACACGTAAAAAACTAGCGTGCTAACGTAAGCCCTCTCGTGCTAAGCAAAAATTTTCATTGGCACTAGTGCTCATAGGGGTCGTGCTGAAAAATACTGGTTAAATTTTCCATCGTCCTTATTGACATTTGTTTTCGTGCAAATATATCCACACATGTATTCATGAAGAATCAAATGAAACGAATTGTGTGTTAAAATTTGGCAATAAGTAACTAAATTGCTCGTTTATCCCCCCCTTGTGAAAATTCGTTTTACCTCCTCTCAAAAATTTTTACTGTTTGTATGTATGAGGCTCGTCTGCGTATTCAGGATCTTCCAAGTAAGAGGGGACGAAGCTAAGATGGGGTCACGACAATTGGGTGAAGGACAATTGGGTGAATGACTAATTCGGATTTTCGTACCTTTATCACATTCACAGCCAAAAAGGACAGGGGCTTTCTTACCAACTCCCAAAATTAAAACTGTTTTCGAGACACTCTTTCCCTGAACAATCGTGCAATTTTACGTCAAAGAATTTAGTACTGATAGATCTTCAAGACTTATAAAACTTTCGAATAAATAGAGTCCTGGCAACCACATATGGGCATGGGGTTCGGGGGTCGCCGCAACCCCCAGAAGTCCAGCAACCCCAAAAAATCCATTTTGGCCGCCCGACCTTCAGAATGGTCTATGTTTGCCACTTCTGACCACACCTGGGCGTGGGGGTTCTGAGGGTATGCACCCCCTAGAAACCAAAATAATTCCCCCAGGAACCAAAATACCTTCCCCAGAATTCAATTTTTGTTATTTTTTGTTTTTTTTGGCAATGTTTTGATGCCAATGGATAATTGCTCGATGCGAAATGTTGAAAAATGGTGTTCTTCATCATACCACCATTTTTAAGGCCATTTTTTACCTTTGAAAAATTTTGCACCCCCCCCCAGAATTTTGGTGCTGCTCACGTATGCTTCTGACCCGCTAAATCCCCAGGATTCCGGTGGCGTGTACCTATGCTGACAAGAAATACTCTGCTTTCAAAAAATGTCATTCTTGTAATACGTTGGTAATAGCTTTTTAACTGAGTGTGCATATATATAGCGCTAAATATTACATGCATACATCCTTAATTATTATGTTCACCAAACTGTCGCATTCACCCAATAGTCGTTCACCCAATCGTCGTTCAACTAATTGTCGTTCACCCAGCTGTCTGTCACCCAATTGTCGTAGACCCACCTAACATATGTCAAATGGATTATCTCTCGGAATTTTTGTTGGGCCATCTGGTGAAAACCCAACTTTGCAATGTTTTATTACATGCTCTGTCCATTATGTTGAACAAATTTGATTTCAAAAAATATTTGATTCCCGCTTACAGGCTGCAGAAAATGTCGTTTTCTTATATTGACTCACCAACACCTTTCAAAAAACTTTTTCGGCTAAGGGGGCGGCCCCGCCTCCTTTAATTGACTCTGGAATTGTGATACTTAATTGTTTTAAATTTTCTAGACAATCGAAGGCGAATTTTAATTCCTTCCCCACAGAGATATTGTTAATGCCGCCGAATCGATTTTTCGTAAAACGCGTTTTGCTGGCTGGCGTTTTAAGAATCGATGTCAACAGCCACCCTGAGTCAACCGGTTTCTCCAAAAAGTATAAACTACGAACTTTATTGTAATGTTTTAATGTTTATTGTGTGGAATGATGCTAATGCCTATCGAGTAGAATTAATTTTAAAGGATATCTACTTTTGTAAAATTAATTAAGTGCATTCGTCTATTTTTCAGCAGCTGAATAAGGATAGGTGCCTATATTAATTTAGTTATGCATTTATTCGGGATTATCGGAATTTTTATTTTACGACATGATAAGAAATCTCATTTTTTATTTCTGCAACGGCTCGCCTCATCTATGAAAGCGTGGGAAACGGTATATAAACTATGTTTGAATGATTTTCCTGATTTCTTATGCTTCCACACAAGGAAAAATGACGAAGTTTTTCAAAATAATTGGAAAGACACAAAAAAATCAAACCTTGCTTTTGCGTCAATTTCCTTCTAACATGTTATGTACTGGTTACGTTGGTGAGTCCAACAGGATAGTTTAAGGTAGTTAAGCAACTTGTTGAATAATGGATATTTTAATTTAAATAAAAGAATTATACTGTGGTATGATGGGCTTTCGTAAATATAATTATTTAATTTTGTCATGTTTTCCGACTTCCTAAGTTTGGATAAGTTTGGAATTTCCTCTTACATCTGTCTGAGCTGATTTGCGTGAATTGCAATGCGTAGGAAATACATGTAACGTATTTTCTTTGCTTAAACTTTTCAGTCAATTATAAAATTATACTATCAGGGGCGCTTCGCTGCCCCTTTTGCCAGACAAACTTTTCTTGTCAATGGGCCACTTCGCTCACAAAAAAATAACAGGTCATCAATATGCTACACGTTGTCTTAAAATTCGCAAGTCCTATAATTATCTTATTATCTTACCGAATTATAATTATTCAGTCCTTTACAAGTTTACTGCAAACTCTTATTCGCCGTGTTTTATATATAGGTTAGCTCTCGCGGGTCTGCAGTTTTCCTAAATTTCTTGTCAGCCGAAACTCGGTCTTTCAATAAATTCAAAATAAGTTAAGAACCGCTAATCCGAAATTATCCACTCCCGTAAGGTTGCATTCACTTTGCAGTTTAAATCCATTTCTCATTTTAAATCTCCAGGCTCACCAAAATTTACAATTCCAGTTTAGAGTACCTTTAGTCAACTGGCACTTTTCAATAAGTCATTTTATTTTGCTTATTTATAGTCTATTTCACGAAAACTTGTGCATGGAAATCTATCTCCGGCTCTCGAGCGAGCGGCTACAAAAGTGGTTTTTAGGCGGCTTATTGTAATACAATTTTGCATAGTAACACTTTATGCGCTTATCAACTTTTATGCACATTATCGTGATTGTTGCCTCACTTTGAACCACTTTTTTAATCGATTTAGGTTGTCTTGTAAATAAGGACTCATGCACAAGGTTTCGTGAAACAGACTATAGGTTGCTTTCTTCCTTATCCCGCTGGTTCGACAATTTGAGGGCATTGTAAGCTGCAAAAACTTATTTTATCAAAGTTTGACCGCATCAAAAACTTATTTTATCAAAGTTTGACCGCATTGTAAAGAAGCGCAAAAGGTTCAATGCAAAAGTAGCTGCAGATAAAAGTGCTTTTCGAATCGTATCATATTTTCAAGAGCCGGTTAATTAATTATTCAATTAAACGCACGTTTGTTTCACATTATTAAAAGAGCAAGCATCATTTGTGATATGCTGTCCAGCTGAAAGCTCATCTTCAACGATCAATCATGCATTTCAAAGTCTTTCGTAATTTCCTGTTAACCTGTCCTTACGTCAAATAAACCCCAGGGATCAAATTGGAGGAGTAGTATCCAAGTTGTGCTTCTGCAAAAAAAATCCAAAATTTCACGGTATGGATAGGGTATGTTTGGGCTGCTGTATCTCAAAAACCAATCCGTGAATGTTCTTCGAATTCTCGGTAAGATCAGCCGTAACACGATTAACAAATGATTGATTTTCAAGTAGAATCTTTTTGCTATGGTTTATGATATTTTATTTAGAAAAACATACTTTAAAGAACGTTTTTCTCGTCAAATTTGGGGTTTAAAGTGGTTTACACCAATCGATATCGTACTAAAAATTGGTCTATTGTGGCGTACAAAATTTGCCCCATGGCGATTACATAAGTCGCAAGAAACGCCGAAACTTTTTGTAGTAATCCGTCGTTTTCGGGTTTCAGGGGCCCGATCGAGCCATTTTCATCAAAAATTCGGAATCAGGGGCTCGGGATACCCATTGAGCCAAAATATTAGTATTACTGTGTTATCCAGTAAAGACCTTTTTCCACGCGCGCGCACTTACACAAACAGGAAACTCAAAATTAATTTAATTGATAATATATAATAGAGATGTGCCGGGGCCGCCTTTTTAGCCGGGGCCTGTATAATACATATACACTATACTCATCAATGTACATCATGCATCCTTAGTATAGCTGTACAGACTTAACATCTCAGTGTCACTATTATGGGCAATTTACATATTGCTTTAATGGATTATTGGCATGAAAATAAAGAGGATTTAAAGTACAAATAAACAAAAGAATATAATATATATGGAATGAATAAAGCTAGATAACTTAAAAGCATAAAACTTGTCATCGCGATTTGTATTGAAGCGCTATATATTCATGCCAGCCATTCTTTTCTTCACGACGAAGTCATTTCATGACTTTTCCTGAAAGGTATGTGAGATGTAAAAATTAGGAGTGTCAGGTGTTTTGTTTCTTGGCCTAAACCCATTTAGCGTGTGAGTAAAAAATTTTTAGCTGGCACTGATATTAGGGGAGCACTTTTTAATTCCTTGAATGGGTTTTTAAAGGAAAGTACTATTTAGGCAATCTTCTTAATTTGCCTCGCATTCATCTTACTTTTATTTTCTAATGCTATTATAAGCTTTTTACTGCTGCCCTCAGATTTACCACGAGTAGCAATAAAGCTGATTTGGGTTCAGCGCGTGAGTTTGTGAGAAGATTTCGGATAAATTCTGATTACGAAGCAGTGCGCAAGGAACGCAGAGAAAAGGTGCACAATACCATGTCAATGGCTTTACAATTGCTTAAACGATTCGAATCTGGTCTTGATATTCCGAGTCAATGTAATTGAAACAATCATAGGTAGCGCGCTAGCGCGTACCTATTATATACTTGGGCACCCCTAACACCTGAACACTTCCTCTACAGATAAAACAGGACACATCTGGAAAGTGCGGTTTTTTAAAAGATAGATAATAAACAATTTTCTGTGGGTTTTCCCTGGTTTTCTTCACACTTAATGCCCAGCTTGTAATGATAGTGTGAAGTAAACGCCAAAAATTCAAATCTCTATCTATTGCTTGCGGAGGACCAATTTTTAAATGTTGCCCATGGTCTATAGGTCACTAATCTGCGCTTTAAATTTTTTTTACATTGATTGGTTCTACTTACAGTAAGACAGATGTCGAATTTGAATTTTTTCCGACTAACGCCTACAAATAATTCAGTTCAAACTATTGATGGGAGCTAATGCGTTCATAATGTAGAGCATAAATTCCTCTAAATTCGTTTTTCTTTTTGTTTCTTTTTGAAATTCGAACTGGTTCTTGTGCCACAGTACGCTAAGTGTAAAGAATGGGGTTGATAAACACGTTTTTGCCGGCTTTTTGGCTGCTCTCTTCTCTAGTAATTAGTCGCGCCCAAAAAATTATAGTTAAAATAATGTAGGTTTGAAAAGGCTACACTTAGAACTTGATTGCGTTTTTATAAAATCAATACTGGGTTAGTTATAGGGGTTTTAAGTTTACACTCTGCAGGTAGACAAAGAATTCGTTTTTACCTCTTTTTTTAGTTTACCTGCTTCTTCGGTTATAAATTGGGACGTGCGAAGTGCTATAAAAATGAAATACTCTTAGGTTACATACGCACTTGGACGCGTTTCTTCAAACTTAATTCAGAGTTTCATATAGAGGTGTAAAGTTTAAACTGTGAGGTAAAAGCAGGTTTTCTGACCGTTTTTTGTCTGCTGGTTTCTCCGGTCATGAATCGAGTCATACTAAATATTTTAAAAGATAGCACGCGTCCATGGTTACCCAGCGCACTTGGCCGCGTTTATTTGCACTCGATACGGAGTTAGTCCTGACGGTGTAAAGTGCTAACTATGCGTTAAAAAGTCGGTATTTTCGGTCAACTTCACTGAATATGAGTTGGGACGCGATCTTAATAAACACTGCGTTGTTGAGCTTAAGTGTGAAATCTGTGCATGCAGTCTTTTGTACTGAGCTTAAAAGCATATACGCTTATAACTTAATGTTATACCTTTTTTACGAACAAAAAACAAAACAAGCAATTTGGTCATTTTGCTTTGGTCTAATGGTGAGAGCGTCAGATTAGAAATCGAGAAGTCGTATATTCGAGCCCAGTAACAAGTGACCTTTTTAAATAAACAAAGGAAACATACGGCACACTACGCTTCACCACATATAGTCATGGGCATATTGAACTAAAAAAACGAAAAAACGGCTTGCAATTTAGGTAACGGCTTGGAATTTAGGGAGGGTTCTGCGGCCGTTTTTAGGGGGAAGGTTTTTTAATTACCTGCAATTTTTGGCCCGAAATAGCAAAGAAGCACCTAAAAATGGTCGAAAAACGCAAGATTTTTCCCCAAATTCCAAAAATCGGGAGCAGGGGGTCAGAAATTTCCAGATTTTGAGGGAAAGGGTGAACGACCAATTTTGGGTGGGGGATCCCCCATACCCTTGTTATACGTCTAAGCATGTTTTTCATGAACTTCACTGTTGTATTCAAATATTGCTAATTAAAAGGTGGATACTAGCAAGGAAAAATGCTCCGATAGAACAAAAAAGGTCAATATACTTGAAATCGCGCTTCTAAGAAGGGACTAGGAAAAAGCTACGAATGTACCTTTATGCCTAAAGTCGCAAAATCTGTCAAAAAATCAGACTTCCTCTGAGCAACACAAAAAATCGAAGTATATTTTGCGGCCTGTGAACCAAAAACGATTGAAAAAGCATCAAATTAGCTATACAGTAGGTATGGGGAAGTAGATGGAGTAAACTAGGAGCGACTTTTGCGTGAAACAGACTACATGTAGATACACTCGCATGCCCGCAGCGAATTGTGTGCTTTAACCAATTAACCCTAGGTCTGCTTGCTTTAATGCTCATGGCAACAAAATAAAACACCTTTGCGGTTAGTTTTCTATCAGTTGCGATACAAAGCAAGTCAGCGTTTCAACTTGCAAGCAGTTCACCAAAAGTATACATTTTAGATTATGTTTTTACACCCTTACGTGAAGCATTGGAAATTATTTAAAGAAGATAACATTTTTCTGAGGCACATATTTTGCGACTTTAGGCTTATGCACACGTAGCTTTTTCCTAGTCCCCTCCTTTTATTTCTTCAATAAAGCGCAATTTCAAGTAAATTAACCTTTTTTGTCTCATTGGATTATTTCTCCTCGCTAGTAATGAATAAATGGCTAAATAAAGTTTAGAATAGAATATAGAGAGAACGAGAGGAGAACGATCTAAGTAAGATAAGTAAACGGATGGAATGTAAGTAGCGGAATTGTTATTCAGCTGACGATACAAAAATTGAGTTAAATCGATAAATAGCACTGTAAATAATTTAATATTTAGAGCGAAAGAAGTAAATAAATGCGCAGATAAATAATTACAACACACATAAATAAACAAATTTTTACTTTAAATAAATAGAATACAAATGAGTAAATAAATAAATAATAAACTTATGATTAAATAAATCAAATAAATTAATAAATGAATTCTGAATCGATCAACGAATGAATATGTAAATGGATAAATAATTGATTGATTAAAGCTAATTTTGCAATTGAACGCAGTTTGCGAGGATGAGAAGGAACTGTCAATCGCCCTTTGTCGGTTGCCGCTGCTCTTTTTGCATAACTGTCACGGTGTGGACTATGCGCGTCAGTCCCAAGACGAAATTGACCCATTTAATTTTGCGTCCAGCGGCGCCCTGTTGCGCTGGAAAGAAGCCTTGAAGCACTTGGCACGGCGCCAAATAGTGCACGCTGCCGACTTAGCCCGCGCTTTTCACTGGCTGCGCGAATCGAAACGCAAAATAAGGAGCCTCGACGATTGGTTGCATTTACTGCCCTGCGAAGATGTTCTCGAGATGGGCAGTTACGTCGTTCGAAACTCCAGATACATTCCCGTCGAGTTAGCTCATATGCATAAACAATCATACGCGTATGGCGTGGAAATTCCGAGAGAGCCAGCCCCGAAATTTTTCAAGTTTTTCTGAGCTTTCGACGACGTCACTTTTGAACATACAACATTTTCTCAAAAACTCTATAATATTGAGCAGATTTTTGGCACTTCGCGTCATATACTCATTTTTTGACTATATTTTGTTAGATTTATTCGAATTATTTTGATTTTTCGAAATTTTTTGCTTTCATGCAATTATATATTTCACGCGTTTTCGGTATTCACCATTTTTGAGCCCGAAAATGGCAGTTTAAAACTTAAAACCTCATCGCGGAATTTCGAGGCTATGCATTTCTGGTTGTAAAAGCAAAATTGTCGAAATTTTTAAAATTTTTCGATACAATATTCCGCCAAAAGCGATTTTAAATAAAAGTAGACAACGCAACACTTCGAAAACGCCATTTCGCAATTGAAGGGCAGATTTTTGTACCTTTTTATGATTTTTTGGAAATATTGGAGTACCGCCTCCCCCTCCTAGAAAAATCTTCGATTCGCCACTGAGCAGCTTATACGTAACACGGAAGGATGGGGATGGGATTTAGGAAGCAGGGGTAAATTTAATAGAAACAGCGGGATGGGACAGTCGCCTCTCCCCATTGGTCCAACGTACTTGACGGGATAAAGAATGGATATGTAACTTGTGATGACTTTTAATCATCTTTGAAATGGTTTCGCGCTAGAAATACAGTTTTGTAGGACAAACGTTTCTCATAGCTCATAAAACAGTTCGTGGAGCATTATAAGCAGCTATTTTAGCTTAGTTTTCAGTCATTTAAAGCATATCTTTTCAAAAAGTCTAAAACAGAAGTAAATCAGAGAAAATTACATGTGCTTCAACTCGAAATTTTAAGACAAGTTTTAAAGTTAAAAAATCATTTCGCAAACTTAGTACTTCCATGTTTGAGCTCCCACTTGACTACTTAACGGCAACGAAAGGAAGGTAAACAAAGCGATGCTGAGGTCGACCAATCGTGCAATTAAATGTAATTACGTCCCTCTCTATTAATCTATTTTAGTACGCATAACAGTTTTTGAGGTCAGTTTGACTCAAAAAAGCTCAATTTTTGACCACCCCCTCCCAGAATGGCTCACCTTCCCCCAGACCGGCTGTGCTGTGCACCTATGGTCAGGACCATAGGTGGGCAGCCATGAAATTCTGGAGAGTCGGTGCAAGATTGTTTAAAGGTAAAAGATGGTCTTAAAATAGTGGTATGGCGAAAGACGCCATTTTTCAACGTTTCTCGTCAAGCACGATCCATTGGCACTTAATTTCCCCTCTCTCACGCCCGCATGTGGTCAGGACTTACATGTACAGCATGAGAGTTCTGGGTGTCAGACCCACACGTAAGCGTGGGGGGTTGGAGGTATGCACCCGCCTCCCGCCTGAGAAACCGAAATACCCCTCCAGAATTCAATTTTTGAAATTTTCTTGTTTTCTTCGCAATCTTTTGATGCCAATGGATAGTGCTCGATGAGAAACGTTGAAAAATTAAGTTTTTTTGCCATACCACCATTTTTAAGGCCATTTTTTCACCTTCGAAAAATGTTGCACCCCCATAATTTTGGTGCTGCCTTCGTACGTTCACTGGTCAGACCCTAGAAATTTTCAAAAAGTGCCTTTTTCGGCCTAAAAAACGTCGAGTACACGTCAACTGCTTTAAATTGTTCTCAGACAGTGTCCGTTCTTTCCAGACCTTAAAAAAGCATAACAAAATTTGGAAAAAAATTCTAAGAAGACCGAGAAAACTGTACAAAGTATCATCAAAAATGTGTATATGGCGCGAAGCGTCAAAAATTTGAAACTTTCTAAGCCAAGAAGGAGCTAAAAACGCTTAAAAAAGCACACTTTTTACAATTTCCCATAAAAATCGACTATTCTGGGGGTTGCAGCCATTTTCAGGGACTCAAATTCTCCCCCTTACAGAACACGTATAGTCGGACAGGAATCCCCCAGGGTTAATGGATAATGTTATTTGCAATGATTTTGGCCGTCAATTATCATTATTTCTGAGATTTTTTCCTGAGCTTCGCGCCGGATAATACCTTCTTATGACATTTATATATTTTTTGGCGATCTGGAAGCCATTTTTTGCTCATAGAATAGGTTTCAAAACAATTTCAAGAACAGAAACAGCCATTTGGCATAAATTTCTTCTGAAATTTTAAAAAATTTCGACGTTCCTCGTCAAATGCTACAAATACGGGAAATTAAGCAGTATTTCTTAAACAGCCTTCCGCGTGAATTTCATAAATTTTCCGACGCTTCGTGCCCTATTTTCCCTAAAGTCAAAGAAGAACTTCAACGATTTTCTCGCACAAAATTGTCGGAAATTTCAGAATTTTAAGACAGTATTGCGTCAAAAATGATTTTAAATAAAAGTAGACGACTTTAATTGCCGAAAAACGCTGTTTCGCACGTGAAGGGAAAGTTTTTGGACCTATTTTTGACCGTTTTCGAAACAGTCGGAATACGCCCCTCCCTTAGGTAAATCCCTGATCCGCCACTGCATCGGCCCAATTTTATGACATGCGGCGTGCCCCCCCCACGTCAAATCGACTAAAGCCAAATTAACTATTGCCGTTAGATCGAAATTTTCAGCAATGAAAGTTGGTTAAAAGTCTGTGAAAATTCCAAATAATTTACTTCCGGTTAAGGTTTTGAAACCTTTTTTTAGCTAAAAAATTTAAACTTTTTGTAACCGCGTGGCATTTGTTTTCGTTCTTGGGGGCCTGAAAATCATATTTTCGGGCGTTGCTAATTTTGTCGCATTGCGATTATTGCGGTTACCATTTGGTCCAAATGATTACCGCCTACTGTTTACCGAAGTCAATTACTAGTTGTTTGCAATCACACGTGGACGTGGGGGGTTTGGGGTTATGCACCCCCCAGAAGTTGAAGTACCCCCTCAGAAATCAAAATACCCCCAGAAAGATTTTTTTTCTTTTTTAGCAATTTTTTGATGCCATTGGATAGTGCTCGATGAGAAACGTCGAAAAATGGTGTTTTCTTCGCCAAACGATCACTTTTAAGACCATTTTTTGACCTTTAAAAATTTTTTGGCCCCCTCCCCAGAAGTTTTTTCACCCCCTCCCCCAGAATTTTGGCGCTGCCCAGTTCCCACCTATGTTTTCAATTACGTAGGCGTGTGAGGAAATTCGTCTCTATATTTTGCATATCGCGTTTAGTGTATTTTTACGCCCTTTTCATTTTTCTCCCTCGAACGTCGTATTTTATTAGGCATTATTGTTCGATAGTCGGGATAGTGTCCCGGGAGATTGATCGAATAACCGCCGACGTCGCAGTGGCCGACGGCGATTCTAGCGTTTCGGCGCGATTAAACGATTTTAAACGAGATTTGAGGGATAGTTTAAAATGGTTCGCCGAGCGCGGTTTACGCAACGTGTCGCAAATAAAGCCGAGCCACTCGTGCATGCTGGCCGGCGCCGTTTATCACGCGGCGGTGGATTTCGGATTAAACAGGCCGAGCGACGGCGATTTTCCCGGCGGCGATCAATTGGGCCGTTATATTTTGCAAAGGCTAAATCGACTGTGCGACATCCTCTTTTACGACCATTTCGTTCTATTCGAAACTATGGCGGTTACCGTGTGTTACGCGGCCGTGTTGGACCGTTGGATCGTCGATTCGGCCGATTCGGATCAATTGTTCCGCGGCGAAAACGTTTGGATGAAATTCGGCACGAGATTCGTGCGATTTTTGACAATTTTCGAATCACAAACCAGCGCGCCGATGGCCGTCGGTTTAAAACTATTTTTATTGGTCGCTTTACAACGCGACGACGTCGACGCTTTACAACTTTTTGCCCAAAACGTCGATTTATGGCGCCGACGATTCGACGATCATCGACTTCGTTTTAGCGAACGGGACTTCGAGACGATGAGCGAAGCGTTGCGGCTGAATTCCTCTAAAATTGATCCGGTTTTGTCTGATCAACTTCGAAGGACGATCGATCGAGCCGACCCGTAGATTTTGCGCTTTTTTCTGTCGTACCTAATGAATACAACGACTGTGGATTTTATCGCTCTTGGAATAAAGGGTTTTTTCGATTACGGTTTTACGGCTTGCGCGCCCAGGCACGTAACTGTGGGGGGGACTGGGGGGTTCGGACCCCCACCCCAAATTCTGGAAAAAACTGGAAAAATAGGACTTTTTACACGTTATTTTGTGCTATTTTTGGCTTAGACCCCCCAAAATTGGTGTTGGTCCCCCCAAAATAGGAGGGCCAGCTACGTGCCTATGTGCGCCGTAATAATCATAAATGCGCGTGGTTTGAAGTCTCAGAATCTTAAGAATTCCTGAATCCCGAAAACCTACCACAATGAAATTCTCCCGATTTCCTCTCGTTTTATCGTAAATCATAGGTAGCGCGTTAGCGCGTACCCGCAATATTCTTGGGTACCCCTAACATATGCCTCCTCCTCACGCCTATTAACGGGACGCGTCTTGAAAGCGCAGTTTTTTCAGAGATAAGTAATCAAGAAAAATTTTGCAGACTTTTTTGTTTACACTCAATACCGAGCGTGTAAAGTTTTGGCGTAACGTTATAACGTATACAAATCTTTCGACGGTTTTTTTAGCCACCTTGCGCGCAACTTAGCTTACATACCTCATACAATTTAATGGTATAGAATTCCAGAGAATTGAATTCTCTTAATAATAATTTTCCTGTTTTTTTCTAAATTCCGCATTAGTTCTCGAGGGGGAGTGTAAAAATTGGTTGTTGTAAAGACGGATTTCGGTCGGGTTTTCGACTTGCTTACGTCTGCCAACAACTCCGGTCATGAGTCCCGAAAAATTTTTTTAGTTATAAATGTACTACGGCGGGCTGCTTTCTGCTTACCAGCAAACCTTTTCTACACTCAAAACGGAGTTAGTACAAGGGATTTAAACTTTGCACTCTAATGCGTGGTGTAAAAAAGATTTTGTTCGGTATTTTTCTGCCAACATGTCCACGTATAGGCCGAGATCAATTCATTAAAATAAAATTAAGATGCCTTTGAAGGGCTACACGTCCCAGCAAATTGCGTTTAAAAAACGCAATATTGAGTTATTTATAGGAGTATAAAGTTCGAAATCAGGGGTAGTAAGATAGCCGACAAAAAATACGTTTTTTTCTTATTTTGACTGGTAGATATCGCAGGTATTTTGCGGAACAGAAGTTTTGCACATACAAACGTACTACGGTACAAAACCTACAAATTACAATTTGTTGGACGGTGGGAAATACGTTTTTTGTCCGGTTTTTCTACGCCACTTTCTCCGATTCGATGTCGGGATAAGTCGAATACAATAAAAATGAATTACTTTCTAAAAAGTACACGTCACAGCAAATTGCCTTTGTTTACATAAATAGTTACCTTTTTCGGGAGGTGTAAAGTCAAACTTGGGCGTGTTTAACGTGCTACCGTCTTGCTTTTTTTCGGCCAACCTTTCCGCTCATGAGTCTGGACATGAACTCAAGTCTAAAAATGTAGCAGAAATCCAACGCGATACGCTTGTTGGGCGCCTTTGTTTATACTCAACAGTGGTGTAAAGTACGTCTTCAGGCCATTGTGGAGACTTAATTTTGTCATAAATGTTGATCGTAATATCAGAATTACGAATCCGACAAATCTTTTTACTCTGTGGTTGTGTAAACTTTACACTGCAAATTAACTTTACTTCTAGAGCCTTGCGGAAGCTTAATTTTCTTTAATGTTCCAGTACGTGACGTCAGAATTACGAATCTGATTGTTATTTTTCTCTACACTCAGTAGTTGTGTAAACTTTGCACTGTTCATTTATTGTCAGTGTGCACTTACACTAACAAATTTAATTTACTTCCGGAGCGTTGAAAAATGTAATTTTTTTCGGAATATGTTCTGTAAGGTCACGATTACGAATCTGACTAAATGTTTTCTTTACACCCAGTAGTTCTGTAAAGTCTACACTGAAAATTAAATTTAGTTTCAGAGCGTTGCAGTAGCTTAATTTTTTTAATGTTTCATGTAACGTCAGGATTATGAATCTGCGCGTAAGTATTCTTCTACCCAACATTAGCGTAAAGTTTATGCTGAAAACCTTTGATATGTCTAAATAAGGTAAGGTTGTCTTCTTTAAAAAAGATAATGCTGATGTTTATTGTTTTTCCGCTTTCTTGGACTGCTGCCATTATTGTGGCATGTTACCGTATGTGTTTACTGACTGATTTACACAAATCATGCTAATTGCTTGCAAGTTACAACACTGACTTGCTTTGTATCGTGATTGATAGAAAACTAATTGCAATTGTATTTAAAGGTGTGTTATTTTGTTACCGTGAGCATTGTAGCAAGCAAAACTGGCGTCAATTGATTAGTACACACAATCGTTACGGGCAATCAAGTGTGTCTACATGTAGTCTGTTTCAAGAAAGCTTGCGCGTTTCCTATTACTTCAAACCAACGATTTATTTAATTGTCTTGAATGCATCGATGTTTGCTATTTCATTCAATTGGCTAGCAAAGTCGCTCTTAGTTTACTCTTTCTAATTCTCCATAGCTACTGAATAGTTAACTTGCTGCTTTTTGAATCGTTTTTTCAGTTCAATGATTTATTTCATTCTGAAGGCTGTAGAAAATACTTCTATTACACTGAAAATTTTGGAACCTCAGAATTTAGGCACCGATAAGGATAGATATGGCCAAAAGAATTTATGTGTGGACTATTTATTTAAAATTTTATTAACATTCTGTAATTTACTTTGCATTTATGTGCTTTTATTTTATACCTTTCTTTTTGTATTTTACATTTTTCTTAATAACAGCATTTTTTTATTTCATTTTTCTACAAACGTTTATTTTTATTTGCCATAAAAATGATTGCGGTCATCCGCGATGAATTAAAAAATCTGCGACTTTAAGCGTATACATAGGTAGCTTTTTCTTAGTCTCCTCCTTTTTACATCCTTAGTAATCCAAAATCCTAAGTATATTCGTCTTTTTGATCCATTGGAGCTTATAGCATTGATCATAGATAGTGCGTACCTGCTATACGAGTATACTTGACCTTCTTTTTTATTATATGTTTATCACAGCGAGGTGCGAATTTTATGTCCACCCCCTACAGCTATAACGGGACACTTCTGTATTGTTCGGTTTTTTAAAGATAGATAATAAAGCGATCCGCTGCAGGTGTTTTTTCGTTTTTTTTATAACGAATACCCCCGTGTGTAAAGACAGTGTAAAGTTTTACTGTAACGTTATAGACTTTTTTGAATTTTGGTCTTTAAGCAAACTTTCCTATCTCAGTTTTGCAATCTGTTTAGTCTGGTTTTTATTAAATCTAGACAACTGACTGAGTTTTGAAAAGTAAGTTATCTTTGGAGGGGCAGTGTAAAGGGTGTAAAAAACTAGGGGGAAAACATTTCGGTCAATTTTTGTCTGCCAACAACTCCAGTGATAAGTCCCGAGAAATTCTTTCCAGCAGAATTGTACTACAACCGCTACTTTCAGCTTATCTGCAAACTTTTTCACAGTCAATACGCATTTAGATCCAGGGATTCAAACTTCACACTCTAGTGGATAGTGTAAAAGACAGATGTTGTCTAAAATTTCTCCGCTTACTTTACCGCTTATAAGTTGGGCTAAATTGAATCAGATAAAATGAAGTACCTTCGAAGGGCTGCACGTCGCTGGGAACCGCGTTTAAAAAACACAATATTGAGTTTTGCATGTGATGTAAAGTTCGAAATCCAGGCTGTAAAATAGGCGAAAAAACACGTTTTTTTCCCTATTTTGATTTGTAAATATCTCAAATATTTTGCGGAACAGAAGTTGTGCACACACAAGCGTACTACAATTCAAAGGCTAAACACTGATTCAAACCGAATTTCTTTACACAATGGGGAGTTGGGTTCAGATTTTTAAAGTTTACAATGTGGCGGATGCTGGAAAATACGTTTTTGTCCGTTTCTTTTGTTCGCCACTTCCTCCCTTTAGAAGTCGGGAAA
Source organism: Mermis nigrescens (assembly GCA_036768485.1). Taxonomy (NCBI): domain Eukaryota; kingdom Metazoa; phylum Nematoda; class Enoplea; order Mermithida; family Mermithidae; genus Mermis; species Mermis nigrescens. The sequence goes on along the minus strand of JAVLUZ010000142.1, from coordinate 10,434,895 downwards.
GGTCGAATAGAATAAACATGAAATAATTTCTAAGGGTTACACTTCACAGCATATTGCGTTTATTTAGATCATTATTCAGCTTTTTCGGGTGGTGTAAAGTCAAAAATCGGGTGTGTCAAACGTGTTTATGTCTTGTTTATTCTGTTAACATCTCCGGTATTTGTCTAGACATGATCTCAAGTCTAAAAATAGGCCTGGAATCAACTGATACGCCTGTTGGGCCCGTTTGTTTACGCTTAACGGTCGTGTAACGTGGTTAACATCTAATATTTATTCTTCAGGCCATAGTATAGGCTTAATTTTTTAATAAATGTTGATCATACTATCAGAGCAATATAAGAATTACAAATCTGACTAAAAGTTTCTTTACACTCTGTGGTTGTGTATACTTTAAACTGCAAATTAACTTTAATTCTAGAGCTTTGCGGAAGCTTAATTTTTTTCAAAATGTCTTTTTAAAGTGGTAAATTTTCATCAAGTTTGGACAATTATTAAGGAAGTTATGACTGAAAAACACTGGAGATAGTTAGGTGGGGGCAAGCAGACATTAGAGCGCCGACATTAGAGCGCCGACATTAGAGTGCGCGACATTAGAGCGCAACGACATTAGAGCGCCGACATTAGAGCGTATATGCACTGGCGGATTTAAGGGGCCCAATTGAGACCAAAATTTTTGAAAAATGCGAGATAAACAGAGAAAATGAGAAAGAAAGAAAGAAAAAACGAAAGCAAGAAGACGCTTCAAATATTCGAAGCGTTTTCATTTTTCGTCCTTTCTTTTTTCATTTTTTAGTTGTAACTAAAATTGAAATAGAAAATATCTTAATCAGAAAATATCAGATCCTTTTTTGAGGATAAGAAGTCATTTTGTTGATTCTCTTATAATTTTTCGGTCCGCCCGTCCTCACGCTAATGCGCAAGGTCTCTGCAGAATATGCAATACACCATGCTTAATTTTGTAAGAAATGCAACGTCAAGTGATATTTTTCTCCAGTGCGAATTGCATAACTGATTGTATATTTCCATCTAGCACCTTTGAAAAAATTGCAAGACGTAAGATTTTTTGGCACTGTAGTGTTTTACGGCAGCAGCTGAATTCTGTTTCAAAAAAGCTGCCTGGCTTTAGAATGTTGTTGTACAGAAAATTTATATAACAGGTAGATAGAATGTCTTTTCTGCATAAAAACGACTTGATTTCAAAAAATCATAGAGACTTGTTTTGGAATTAAAATCAAGCTGGTAGAAGTTCAGCAAAAAATAGAGTGCACAAAAGTTTTCTCGGTGAAAAAATTTATTCGGAATCTGTGTTCTGGTGCACAGGGCAGGGACCCGTGCAGAAAAAAGCCTGAATGTGAGGGTCATACTTGGTGGATGGAATGGATGTTTACCAGTCTTTTATGGAAATGTTGGTGAGGTGAGTTATGTAAATTCAAATTCAAATTTTTGTTGTGACTTGAAATCCTTAATTTTTTTATCGTTACCTTGTTTCTTAACAACTTCAAGAACTCAAAATTTTCTGCTGCTCCGCCTAAGACCCCGTCAAGCGGTCGTTCAGCGCGTCCCCTGAACCCCCAACCATATTTTCTTGGGCGCTTCGCGTCCTCCGGCATATTTTGTATAACGTGGCCATTTTAGAGCTCTGCCAGAAGTGTAAATTTACCTGCTACTAAATGTATGCAACGCTTTCGCATTTTAAGTGCCGCTTAAAAGGCAAAATGCATTTTTGATAACTTCTCTAACAAACGAGTCATGTCAAAAACTTTTCAAAAAAATTTCACATCAAAAGTCACTTGTTCAGAAAAGCTTAAAAATGTGTTTAAAAACGTATTAAAAGTCACTTAGGAGCAGCCAGATCAGTGCAGAAAAGCTTAAAAATTGCTTTCCAAAACAAAAGAAACCGCATGCATTTATCACTGATGATACCGAGACATTAATGCGTAGGGAGTTAACTTTGCCCCGTTATAATAGAAAGCGTATCCAATTCTGAATCGGAAAGTATATGAATCGTTGCAAATAGTCTCATGCTCGGTTTGTCCGAAGCTTTAACCGGCGCATTCTTTCATTTATCAGCTTAAAAGTTTTGTAAAGGTACGTGAAAACATCTATTATGGCTGCGCTCTAATGTCGCGCGCTCTGATGTTGGCGCTCTAATGTCGGCTCACCTTAGGTGGGACACCCTGTACATACATCATATATATTATACATACCTATGTACATATGTATAGTCTGTTTTACATAAGTTTTGGAATAAATTTTAAGAATTTTTCCGGAAGTAAGCCGACGGATTACGATAATTTTACAAATATCAAATCTATGTATGCTATAATCGCAATCTGTGGGTTTATTGTCGGACATAGTTTTTAAAATGTATGCCCAAACTTGTGTGAAACAGACTGTACATATATGATGCTTAACCATCTATGGTTTCGTCACGTTAAACGCGGTAACCCTCAGTTTACCATGATCTTTTGATAGTCGAAGGGTGCCATGACCGAATGCAATTATATAGTCTGAGTTAAATTACATATGATTTAAATACCTGCAATTGTTGGTTCCATTTTATGCGATATTTATGCATTTTTTAAATATGTATGTTGTTTTTCACGAAAATTATTTTTAATGAGTTACGATAAAAAGCTGCTACAACGTACATATGTAGGCACCTGGGCCCGGTTTCATAAAAGACTAATAATAATTACTAATAATATTACCACTAATATCCTAATAAATATTGGTCTCATTATTTTTTGTTACATAAAATTAATAATATTAGTACTAGTAATAATATTAGTAATTAGTAATAAGTATTACTCCAATTTTTTTCTGTTTCACAAAGCAATAATATTTATTACTAATATTATTACTAATTTTATTAGTTCCTGCGTATTGTTGATTGTTGCTATGAACATTGATTTGCTTTCCGTGTGCATATTATGTTTTTTTGCAACTTTTTATAATTTAGCCTTTAGGAGTTTATCATGCCAAAACATGATTAGATTAAATTATTATTATTGAAGCGCATTAATGATAAGTTTTATTCGCCAAATTTGATGATACTACTATAACCGCCAGCGATAAGCAACAATAATGGCTTAAAAATTGTTCAGAATCTGAACTTAAATCCATTTTATACAAATTCTTAAAATGAAAAGTATGCATGTACATATATTACTCATGAATAATATCGAATGATCATACAAAAATGTACGCTTCAGGGAAAATCCTGTAATTTTATGAAAAGTAGTCAAAATTATCTGAAATTTCGCAGAAGTATCGTTAAATTTCACATACATAGGGAGTGAACTCAAGATAGAGTAAGCATTATATACCCTCAAATATTGGTGAATGAATAGAGACTAATGAAAAATTAGGCGAATATCGGATTAGATTTTATTAGTATTCGTGCCATTGTTTATGAAACAGACGGTAATAAATCGTCTACTAATGTGATAATAATATTGGTGATTTTAGTAATTTTATTAGTTGTTTGGCAATATTTTATTTAACGGCCGACTAATATTTTAGAAAACCGGTTTTCTCTCTTACTAATATTATTACTAATATTTATTACTAATATTATTGTTTTTTGTGAAACAGGAATTCCTAATAAGTATGACTAATATCAACTAATATTTTTTATGAAACCGGGCTCTGATAGGGAGAGATATAATATATAATATATTAATATATATTAGATATACTAATATTAACAGGCATTTGAAAAGGAAGAGACCACTAAGGTTTTTATTAGAACAGTTTTTGCGACATCACTGTGAATATGCCGAAAAATGCTTTTTTGTACTGATTTATAATTTCTCGTAGAGCTAAAGCATTATATACGATGCGATTAGAGCTAAAATGAGGCTAGACAACGTTTTACACTCACAGTCAAGAAAGATCAGAAAAAATGCAAATAAACTGGTCGACTCTAACTTAGTTGGAGTTCATGATAACAGGGGGTTAATCATGTTAGGCATCATGTCAGAATAATCTGCAAAAAATGTTTACTGTATTTTACTGAACTAACGCTTATCTCAGCGCTTTCCATTAGAGATGAATGAATGAATGAATGAAATACTTTATTACTGAAACGCGACAATTACGAAAGATGTAAAAGAGTAATGAAACGTACGGTCAAAAGAATAAAAGCGTACAGCAAAAGGCGATGAGCGAGTCATGAAAATGACGATTTAAGCCTGCCCTATAATAAATTTGGATAAGTCGACATCACCGTTTTTTTTATTCCCAGCGATTTGGTTGACATTATAGACCAAACCCAAAATTTTTTTCCACTTTTTCCGACCTTTTTCCACGTTTTTTCGGAGGTCCAAAAATCTTGGGAATAGAGCGCCTGTGTTGAAAATTCAGTGTTTTTTAAGTGGAAAATTTTATGTACACATGCAATAGCGGTGTTTGATGCACTTTTTGAATAAAAATTTCGCGCTCTACAAGAAATATCACGATCAGTATACGTTATTTATGCTGAAACTTGAATTTCCTCCCTTCAGTAAAGCATTTTAGCCAATTCTGAAGTCGGTTTTGTTGACAATTAAAACTATAATTTATCAAATGACGCGAAGCGCCAGCAAATCTTGTGATTTTAGCTCTCCAAATCATTTTTGCATTACAAAAACTGTGCAGAAGGTAAAGATTTTCAATCGTAGTGGAGTTCTAGGACCAGATTATTGATAAAAATGCTGCAATTGGCGCCGCGCGGCTTAAACATTAATAACAAGTAAGAATTAAATCAATTCGGCGCGAAGCGCGAAAATTTTTTGTAGTTTCACCTCTCTAAAGCGCATTTTTGCATTACAAAACTAACCGAATCCGTGCAGAGGATTTTCAATCATAGTAAAGTTCTAGATCAAATTGTCGATAAAAATGCTGCGATTGACGCGGTGCGGCTTAAAGATTAATAACAAGTAAGAATTAAATCAATTCGGCGCGAAGCGCCGAAAAATTCTTGTAATTTCCCCTCTCAAACGCATTTTTGCATAACAAAAACTAACCGAATCCGTGCAGAAGATAAGGATTTTCAATCGTAGGGAAGTTCTAGACCAGATTGTCGATAAAAATGCTGCAATTGGCCGGGCGCGGCTTAAACATTTTTAATAAGTAAGAATTGAATCAATTGGGAGCGAAGCGCCGAAAAATTTTTGAAGTTTTAATTCTCTAAAACGCATTTTTAACATAACAAAAATTTTCCACAAATGCCAACCAAGCCCAGAAATTTCTTCCATTTCCCAAAATTTTGGTTGACAAATAGACCAAAAAGTGGAAAAAGAAAAACGGTGGTCGATATCAATTAATCTAGATTTGAATATATTTGAGTTAGGGGATGAGACTAAATAGGCTTGCTAAATTAGGGGGTTTTCCCAATTTTCGGGTTTTTTGAGGCTGTTAGAGTTCTTTAATTGTAGGATTTTTTCTGGAAACAATTGAGGTTTTTTAAATCATATTATTTGACACATTATTCCATCAAAAATCCAAAAATTTTTCGGCGGCCGAGTTGTATTGGAACTATTTTTGCACACTTCAATCGTTACAGAGTTATTGCTCACTGACGCCAACCTATGCTGGGGTATACATATAGCCTCTTAATAAGAAAAATTCTGCATATTTCCAGAGAAAAATTTCGTTATTTGTGAAACGCTAGGAACCCAAAACTTGCCGTAGAAATCCGGTTTTCATATGCAACCAGGGTTGGCAAGGCTGGGTTTTTGAACTCAGGTGCGGATTTAGGTGGGGAGGCGGGGGGGCCGCCCTCCCTATTGACTTAAAATAGTGCGCAAAATTACGGATTTTTAAGCGATTTTTAGCGATTTTCGGGTTAAAACGGCTAATTTTTCGGGTTCCGCCCCCCCCCTTGGGAAAATCCTGGATCCGCCACTGTTTGAACTTGGGTTTTTTGGGTTTTTTATCCACAGGTTAAGAATTTATTAGTAATGGAATTAAATACTGTTTTTTTTGTCTTGTCTTGTCTTGTATTGTCAATGTTTTTTGTATCATGGTTGTTCCTTTTACAATTGCTTGCGATGCACGAGGTTAAGTGTCCATCCATTCTCATCCTCTCCTCCTTCCTGTTGCTGTTTTTCTTCTATAGTATATACTTTTCAAATGAGAAAAGCCGCCCAATAAAGGCTATGTGGCAATGTGGCATGGATTTTTCTACTAATATGGCAATTTTTTTTGTTTTTTTTTTCTTGAAGCAGAGCAGAATTTATGAAGAAATTTCAATATTATGCATTTAAAAATTGCTCTGACCATTTTTATATTCTGTTCACACAGCATATATTGTGCTTGTGAATGACCAATTTTGTTGTTGAATTTTGTGTATTAGCTGAATAAAGTGTTTGTTTACTTCTTTTGTTTTGTGTCTTGAAGCTGTTGAAGTATTCTCATCTACTATCTATAGCTCGAGCTAGAATTTTTATAAAAAAACCCATAAAAAAACCCAAAAAAAAACCCACAAAAAAACCCAAAAAACCCAAAATTCGAAATTTTCAAATCTGGGTTTCTTCCATCCCTATATGCAACGTCAAATTTTAAAAATATCAGCCTAATTTAGGTTCTGAAATCAGTTTCAAAATAGTCGAACTTCATCGCTCTAATTTTTAATTATTGTCAAAAAGTCTATAATTCTCGCTTTTATCACGGATCTCACTTTCTGCGTAAAATCTGCAAAAAACAAAAGACATGGAAGCAAAATATGCTTTAGGTTGTATAAAGATCGAATATGGAGTGTTTTAACCGCGCGTTTGGGCCAAAATAGATTTCAATGATAATTTGCCATTATTTGCTAAAAGCAAGGGAAGTAAAGAAAAGAAATCATTCTTAAATTTCGTTTTGAGTGCGGAAAATTCGCTCAGGGCAGAGAAACCCCGTCGGAAGCGGGTACACGATCATTTACTTTCCGTTTCTGCATTTTATTCGTCGTTTTCGTTTCCGTTGCCGTTTCCGTGTCATACAAGAGCATGGGGGCTGAGAGGGGGTTACCCCTGATCTCTGAAAAACTGTTAGCTATACAGCTATACAGCCATTTTGGCCGAAAAACATTGCTATATATCCTTATCGGGCTCAGAAAATTAGCTATATAGCCTTTTTAAGGTTCAGAAAACTAGCAATGTATAGCCTTTTTTGGATTCAGCAAAATACCACGTGAGCTCAGAAATGCTATATAGTTGTCCTTTCTGAGTTTCAAAAAGATATAGCTATTTTTTTACTCCAAACATGGCTAAATAGCTATTTTTAGACCAAAAAGTGTATATAGCTATGTTTGTGAGTCCAAAAAGGCTGTCTACCAATTTTTGGTTTTCACCCCTGAAAGTTTGACCCTACGCACCTATGCTCCTTGTTTTTACTTTTTTCCAAAAGTCCTGAAGGAGGGAAAGACTATGTTGAGCCAAATCTCGTAGCTCCGCGACATGTTTTGTCGCTTAACTTTTTACACTTACGATTTTTCTTGCATCGGATCAAAGGAACTTGAAATACGCGCATAACTTAATTCGGTACAATGTTTATCATACTTTTTCTATCATCCGCCGCATAATTTCTTAAACCGTCCGTAAAATATCTCCCCGATACTATTACGTCAATTAATATTGTACGATCAGATCCTCTATCACGAATGGCTGACGTAATTGCGAGCCAAAATATTCAATGTTATGCCGCATCTAAGTCAATAAGCGAACAATTGTGTTCTGAACTGCAGCCGGCTTGCTCGACTAGTCGATCGGCGTCCATTTGTTTGACGCCCAAAAACGCGCTAGAAACGGCGCTTCCCGCCGCAAGCCACTTAACTACGCCGTCACCTTCGCCTCATTTGGCCAAAAAATGCGAAGGTTTTATCATGACCGGCGACAAAATTATTTGCACTACGTCCAAAATTTCGCCCCATTTTGCTAAATTAAAGCAAGACGAACTGTCGGAGCACGCTCAAATTGATCAAATCGTCGACTCGTCGTCATTCGTCATTACTGTAACGGATAGAATGGGCGTCCGAGCCACCTCGAGCGGCCGTAGACTCGAAGTTTTGTCCGAAAAAGTATGTAATTATGCTCAAAATGCGCTTTTCTGTTTTAAATTTAGTTTGAAATTTTGGAAAATTGAAAGTTTTTTAAAGCTTAGTTGTTGAGACCTAGGTCCAATTCGATCGCGCAATAATTTAAATTCATTCCGATAGGTCAACCCAGCCATCCACTTCGTCAAAGTAGATTTAAAGCCCTCATTATTAGCGCCTCCTTGCGATACCTAGCCTATAGCATCCTCGGGTGCGTGAGCATAATACGCATTTGGGCGGGAAGCTCGATCGACTTTTTAAAACAAAATCTGGAAAATAAAATTTTGGAGGAATTTCGCATCATTTATAAAGTTTGTTTGTTAAGTATTGATTTATTAAGCTCTTGTATTCGCCGCGTCTAAACATTTTGCAAATTACGTATTTGCGATTAAACGCGACCGGCGTACGTGCGGTTAAAACGGGGGTTGTAATCGTACTTGGGCGCAGTGATCGTACGGGGTCAGATTTTCACCCTCGATCGGGGTCGGGGATGAAAAACCCCGGTTTTCGGGGTCGGGGTTGAAGATTAATAGCTAACATTGCATGATTGCATACCAATTTGAAAAGGATAAAAACGATACCTTCACTTGTTTCTAGAGCATACTAATAAAGCTGGTTATGTTCAACATTTTATTTTCATTCCAAGTTCAAGCATGGTTTTAGCAATTTAGCATTACTTTCAATTTTAATCACTAATCGCTCTCGCTTTTTCGTATTCTTTCCCAGTGTTTTTTTGTACATGGTCCGTTTGTACATGTACAAAAATGGTCCCTAAAAGTCTTTGTACATTTCGTACACACAAATTTTTGGGTACTATAATATGGTACAGTAGCGATTTTAGTGTGGCAAAAACAGAGTTGTTCGACCTTTGGTTACGTATTTTAGCAATTTCTAGGTTTCTGAGGGCAAAAATCAGTAATAATCGTCTCAAAACGGCGCGAAGCGCCAAAAAATTTGGCATTTTTCCTTTCAAAATGCAATTTCTGGAATTATAAAGATATCTAGAACACACAATTGCTCATTTCGGAGCAGAGCGCCGAGAATTTTTGCGAATTTCGAACCTTTTTTGCAGTTTTTGTCTTCCAAAAATCTTTGTACATGTACAAAGACGGTCCCCAAAAGTCTTTGTACATCGCGAAAAATCTTTGCCGAATACAAAAAAAAACCGTGATTCTTCCACAGTTTTTTCATAACGGTTTTCTATGGCGCATTGATTGTAGAGGAGCCAATGGTGCGAAGCGCCGAAAATTTTCGAAATTTTTACCGTTTTCGTGTAGAATTTACGCCTTTTTATTGACAAACAGTTCGGAAATCATAAGTGGCGCAAAGCATCAGGAAATTCAGTCACATTTTACCGCCCTAAGACAATAATCGGCGGTGCTAAGCGCAGGAAAATTCTGACGTTTTTACTCTTTAAACTCAATTTATACCGCTTAAATCATACAGAACAGATAAACTAATAGCGGCGCGGAGCGCCGAAAATTTTTAAAAATTCCTAATCCTTTTACCTTTTCTGTCCTCCTAAAAATCTCTTTCAACATGTAGAACGAGATTGTACGGCTGGGGGTCCGGGGTGGCGCGCTCAAGCGCCCCCAGCGAGGTCCAGAGCAGAACCCCCAAAAATTTTGTAAAAAAGCACTCTAATTTTTAATTAGTAAAGTTAAAATTTTCGCAAATGGGCAAAATCTCGGTTCTGAATTAAGTCCAAAAAAACTTAAAATTGATGAACACCTACACTGCACAAAACCTCTGAGCTGAAATGCGTTATTCGACCTCTGCTAAGTATGTAGCGCAGCAACAGGTCGCAACCAATATATAAGTCACTAAAAGTTGTGTCAATGAGAATTTTGTTCTTACCATTTTCAGGCCCATTTGTGGCCTTCTTATTAACTAGTTCAGCAAACAGAAAATGCGCAAAAACACAAGAAAGTTTGGCCTTTCCTTTCATTTAAACTAGAATTATGTGTCCTTGTAAAGAAAGATAAACAAAGCAGAGAATAGATAAATTGGTACGCAAACATTTTTGCACTTTTACTATTATGTTCAACAAGCATGTGCAGTTTCATTCAATGAACTAATAGTGTATTAAATCACTAAAGTGCTGCGAAGTGCTGGATTATTTAAACAGATTCAAGCTTTTAAATTCATTGGATCTGTATAACAATAAATAATAATGACTCGGCGCGAAGCGTCTGGAAATTTTGACGTTTGTGCCTTTTAAAACTCAATGTTCTGGACACATTACGCCAGAAAAATCGACAAAATTTCTGAAAAATTCCGGTGGGCATGTGCTTCCATTCCCCCCGGCAACGCCTATGATTCCGCAGTAATTTCGGTGCACTTCATAATGGAAAATATGCGGACATGTATGTACGTCTTAACAACATGGTGACCATTCCAGGCGTACTTTTTATGAAATATCGCGAGTGTCGAGTTTAACATATTAATTTTGCTGGTGAATGAATCGTCCTTTGTTCCGAATTTATTTGCTATTTATACAATTCTTCTATGTACCAACAAATAAAATGCTATATTTCACCCCGAAAAAGGTTCAACCCCGACTCGGAAAATCATGCCCCGGTCGGGGGTCGGGGTCGGGTTTAGGCCGGGGTTTTCGGGGTCGGGGTCCCCTTACGATCACTGCTTGGGCGGCAAGGAAATTCTTCGGGGGTCAGGATGGGTAGAATTGTCAAAAATCTTACTAAAAATAGAATTCTGCGGGTCTACTGTGATCCGGTTAGAGGGGTGGGCTTCGACTTCTGGGGCGTACAACTCCCCATGCCCATGTGTGGTTAGTCCATAATCACGTTGCTGATTCAAAAATGACTTTTCATCGCCTGGAGCCATAGGTACGCAAGTTGAGGGTCGGCAGGCGGGGGATGAAATCTTAAAAATCCAAGATGGTAAATTTAACGTTAACGATTTTTTGCCGTTTCGACGATCAAAATGGTCAAAATAGCCCGTAAAACGTTTTTTCGTGGTAATATCGCGCTTTAAAGCATTTTTAGTCCATTTTGACCGCATTATATCATCTTTAACGCTAATAAATGCACAAATTTATCAATTTTGGGCGCTCTTTGAGTAAAAGGTACTTAAAATTATTGACCTGGCGCGCAAGTGCCGAAAAAATTTGACATTTTTACCGCTTTTGAGATCAAAAATGGTGCAAAAATGCGTTTCATCGGCTCAAAATCCCCCTAACTCCTACGTGCACGTATGGCCTAAGCGCCTATTGGTTCTAATAGCGATTGTACGAATCTCTAGCTGGAAAGGTCGTTTTTAAAAGCTCATCCCGCTTTCCGTTTAAACGACTTAAGCGTCGGTGAAACGGAAGAGGATGTTTGTTCGGCGGAGACGCCCCTTTTCAACTCTCTGCCCCCGTCGCCGTGTCCGGGCGCCGCTTCGTCGCCCGTTAAGCCACTCTCTAGTCGCTTTTTTAACAATTCGGTCAGCGTTTTGACTTCGAACGATTCAGAAAATTATAACGGTACCGGAATCGTTGCCGGGACGACCGACGCGACGCCTAAAACGATCGCCGGCCCAGTGGATTCCGGGGCGGCCGAGATTTTGGCAAGACGATTATTTAACTTGGACGGATTCAGACCCGCCGACGTTTGTAGAGCTCTGTATAAAAGTAATTAGCTCGGTCATCATTAAGAAGGCGGTTTAAACCGGAGAATCTGTTTCAAACGTATGGAGAAGCCCAATCTAAAGCATTGTTTTTCTTTTTTTTGTACGGGACAAAGATTTTGAGGCTCGTACGAAGATTTTTGGAGCGGTCTTTGTACATCTTTGTACACAAAGTATGGGCAGTTTTTGGCCGATTTTCGATTGTACAAAAAACACGAAGTTTTGTACCAAAAAAAAGAAAACAGTGATCTAAAGTCAATTTGACTAGCTGATTCGTAGAGCTTGGGAATCTGAATTGTGAGCGAGAGCTCGCCTTTTCTATGAAATTTAGCTACTTGTGGTCAGAATTGGAAGGCTATTTATCCTTGTTTCCCTTAGATGATCGATTAGTCCATCCGCCCCGTCAATACCCCCAGAATTCAATTTTTGGAAATTTTTTCGTTTTTTTCGCAATTTTTTGGTCGGCGTTTCTGCGCTTAGTGCGGAAAACTAGTTGAAAAATTATAATTAGGTGTAAAAATTATGGTTCGGTTATTGGGAAATGCGCTAAAATCGGGAACGTCATTTTGCAATTTTTTATCAAATGCGCGACAAAATCGGTTGATAAGGCCGCCGCAACTAGATTTTTTCTTATTTTTGTCTCATTTTTATACGTTTTTCTTCGTTTTCTAATTTGTCAGCCTGCTTCGTATTAAAAAAAATTTTTCTTAATACGTTTTTTTCTATTCTTTGCGCTTATGGTTTTTGTGTTTGTTTAATTTTCTTCCTTTGACGAGTAATCCGCCCAACGTTTCGAGGCATCGAGTTTCAATCAATTTGCACGTATTTACATTTTAAATTGACCGTCGAAGAGACGCCGAGTGGTAAACACTTAAACCTACGGATCGCAAGGTCCTAGGTTCGAATCCACGTTGACGCGATTCTTTTCGGCAGGCCAACCCAGCCTTTCATCCCCCCGGGGTCGATAAATGGGAAGCTGCACTTGTGCGGCGGATGGTAACAGCGTTATGTGTAGTCACACCGGCCCCGTGACTCAGACTCGGTCTTGTTCAGACGCGTTGGCCTAGGGCTGTGAATCGCGAGCTAGGCACCCGCACCTACAGCAGAGGTGAATCAAGTTACTTCGTGCTAGGGGACTTTACCGTACCTTTACCTAAATTGACCGTAGTATAAATTATTGTATCACTTTTTTCTATTTATCCGCCCGCTCGATGCGGAATATTCGCATTTGCTCATTTTCGCTCGTTTCTTCATTTTATTGATTTATTTGTTCATTTTATTTTAATTTTTTCGTCAGCAACGAATTCAGCAAAGCGGCGTTGGACGCTTATTTGCGTTGCTTTTCGTTCGACGGCATGAAATTGGACGAAGCGCTGAGGAATTTTTTAGCCAAATTTTGCCTTTTTGGCGAAACGCAACAGAGAGAACGCATTCTTGTTGCATTTTCTAGTCGATATTTCTCCTGCAACCCGACCATTTTTGATTCGCCAGGTTTGCAAATATTGCTTGCTTCATTTTGATATTTACTCGCTTAATTTACTTACTCATTTATCTCACTATTGAGGTCATTTATCCCTTGAACACCACACATGGGCGTGGGGGTATGCACCCCCCAGAAGTTGAAATACCCCCCCAGCAATTAAAATACCCCCCCCAGAATTCAAATTTTGAATATTTTTTTTGCTTTTTTAGCGATCTTTTGATGCCATTGGATAGTGCTCGATGAGAAACGTCGAAAAATGGTATTTTTTCGCCATTCGACCACTTTTAAGATCATTTTTTGACCTTTGAAAATTTTTTCACCCCCCCCCAAAATTTTGGTGCTGCGCACCTATGTTGAACACGATCGAATACCGTATACGATTTAGGGTTTCACCGGGCGCGTAGCTATGGGGACTAGCCCCCCCCCCGAAATTTTGGAAATATATTATTAAAAAATAAAAAATATATATATAAATTAAAAATTTTATTAATTCAATATCGCATTGAATTTTCAAAACGTCCGCGCCGACTATGACATTTTTTAAATTTGTTGTTTGTTTTTAAGGCGAGGTGCACGCCGTAACGTGCGCTTTGATATTGCTCAATACGGACTTGCACGGCAAGGTAATCCTTTGTCCCTTTTATTCTTTCTATTATTTTTGTATATAAGTCTTCGGATAATGTGTCTAGTCTGCGCTTTTTGAGTATTTTTAAATAGCCCCATTTTTTATCCCATTTGCCTAATTCGTTTTGATTTTTACGCTTAAATTTGTCAATTTTTTAGCCTCGGTCTTAAACAACTTACGTTGCGTGTCTTTTTCTAATCTTTGTTAAGTAGGCTAACGACGATTGGCTATTTTGGTTAAAATTTTTAAAAATTCAAATTTCTAACGGTTTCATTTGCGCGACTGGCGAATTTGGCTCTATCGTTCATATTTTGAGCACCAATAACGATTAGGTGTGAGTGACCAAATATATTTCAGAAGTAAAGCATTGATAAAAGCCACTACGATGAGCGGATGAAAAACTTAAGGAAATTTAGTTAAATTTGAATAAATTTCAAAAAATCGCCAAAAGTTCCTTTAAAAATATATGTAAAATAGTTTAAAAAATAAAATTAAGTTTAAAACACCGAATTAATGTAGAAAAATAGTAAACGCGCGCTAAAAAGTAAAATTTTTTATGATTGTCGGTTGTTTTAAAATTAAAACTTTTAAAATAATAAATAGGTAAAAAAGGACAACGACGTTTACGTAAAAATAGTAGGGATTTAATCGTACATACGCGCGCGTAAGTAAAAAGAAAATTTTCGCGCTCATGGAGATCATTTGAAAGTTCAAAATTTTAAAATCGCTTAAAGTAACAAAATGAATGAACGCTTACTAATTTTAATATATTTTTATCAATTACTTATCCCTTTGTTTTCGCAGAATGTAAAGAAACGTATGAAGTTCGACGATTTTCACAAAAATCTAAGTCAAATCAGTCCTAACCTTCCAAAACCAATGATCAAAATGTTGTATCATTCGATTAAGAGGAAGAGAATAGACCAAGCCGAGTGAGTCTCGCGATTGTAGTTCCTTTTACAATAATCTCAAGGTAAAAGTTTTATACGGCATAATTTCAATAGTAAAATAAAGTTTATCGAGATAGATAAATGTTTGTATTTATGTTATATCGTGACCGCTTTTGTAGAGGGACTATGCCGCTTCAGTTTTCGTCCTCTGGGCCGTATAATTCGACGGAAGTAAGCTGATGAGATGCGATTCTGTTTTTATTTAGGTTAAATAGTTTAAAGCAAAATATACATATAATGAAACAAATTAACGTATGTGGCTTAAAAATTATGGTGGGGGTTAGTTGAACAATCTTATTATTATTATTATTATTATTATTATTATTATTATTATTATTATTATTTAATTTTTTATTATACGTGTGCATTAAATTGTAATGATGTATTCAAATTTGATCACGTTATACATATGATGTTAGATGGCTGAACCATTTTTCATTGCAGTCCATTGCAAGCTGCTGTTCGTTCGACCGCAAACAAGGCAAATTACTCAGGAAATGTATGGTGGAGGAAAATGGCGAGAGAAGTAAGACTATGTATATTTTGAATTAATAATCAGTACTTCTTTAGACTCGTTTTTGCCACATTTTTATCTTTATTTCTAGGGACTCTGTCAGCTTATCATTTCTCTTTTTTTAAATCGTCCGCTTCTGTGCTACGCGCGGTCGTGTAAACTCCTTCGAATAAGAATGCTGGTTTAAATCGTCCCCAATGCTTTACACTTTTTAGCTCCGTTCGGTCGCAGGAAGTGGACTATGTTTCGCGTGGTTCTTCGCGGTTATACGCTTTATTTCCATCCGGTTAGTTTACGCTACTAATGATTGTTTCAACCCCTAATATAGCTTTGTTTTCACAAAATTAAAGATTCAATAATCACTACTGATTTTTGTTTGTTTTTGTTTAAATTCGTCCTTTTCATATTTTCGTTTTAACTTTTATAGACATTTGTTTTAAAGCGTTGATTTCAGCGCGAACGGGGCTTCGCCGAAGGGCCTTATTATCTTACGGCTCAGAACGCCGTGTCGTTGCTGCACGCTTTCGCTACGACTGCCAAAGATTATCACAACAAGCACAACGTTTTTAGGCTGAGAACTTCGGGTTTCGCCGAATACTTGCTTCAAGCGGAGTAAGTTCATTGACTTTGTAAACAAACTACACTTTTCGAAAAATGGATAGAATTGAGTCGCAATGTCGCAATCCTTTTTTTCTTTTTCTATTTACTACGAGAATTTGTTTGTTTAAAGTTGAAGGAAACGTATTTTTGAAATAAACCAAACGTAAGCTGAGATAATTTGAACGTAAAGCGCTAAGTAATACTTTATTTGGAAAAAATAATTTCGTCCAAATAATAACATGATAAGGAAACAGCATTTACGAGGATGGGATAGGCAAAAGTTGATATAGGAAAGGGCACTCAAGATACATAGTTGAAAGTGTAAACGATGGATACGGCTTTTGAGGCATTGTCGGATTTTCCAAATTTTGAAGTGCATTCGTAAATGTCATTTATTGACTTTCTCGGCAGTCTGTCATCATATTTTCGCTCCCTGAATTTTAGTATTTGATCGAGTTTGGGTTTTCCGTATTAAAGGCTATTTGATAAAATTGTGAGGAATCCGCATGTTTTTCGTATAAAAATTGTTTAGAACTTGATTTTTTCGGAAAATTATAGCAAGAAATAATTTTGCCCATAAATGGCAAAAAAATGGCATTTTGCGTACAATAAACAAATTTTTGATAGTTTTAGAAAACTTGTGGTACAGCGCCTGCGAGAAAGTCCAGGATCCGCCGCTGAGGTAGAGTATAGTGTAAAGTTGTTACATGCATTTATGTAGTTCATACTTGCGAAGAAACAAAAAAAATTCAAAAATTGTATTCTGAGAGTTATTTTGGTCTCTGGGGGGGTATTCGGCCTTCTGAGGGGGTGCGAACCCCCCAAACACCCCCCACGCCCATGTATGGCCGTGACCGTAGATATAGAGCGTGGTTGATTTGGGGGAGGTTGGAAAATCGGGCTTTTTTGGATCAAAATGATCTCAAAATTAATATAAATGTTCAAACAGCAGTTAAAACTACGTTATTTCAAAATTTCTGATTAATTTAAAGCACTTATGGGGAATATTTTGGATTTTCATCCATTTTTGGCCTTGATTTTGCCTCGTTTTCACCAGGAAATATTCAAAACTCTTGCGGGATCGCTTAGCCGCCATGGTCAAGTCACTTGACCCTGTATTGACTCTGTGCCCCTGTGTGGGTGGGGGGTATGCATGTGGGCGTTGCGCAGGAGTTTGGGGGTATGCACCCCCTCAGAAACCAAAATATACCGCCCCAGAATTCAATTTTTGGAATTTTGTTTGCTTTTTTCGCAATTTTTTGATGCCAATGGATATTGCTCGATGAGAAACGTTGAAAAATGGTGTTTTTTCGTCATACTACTATTTTTTGACCTTTTTAAAAATCTTACCTCCCTTTTCCTCCGCAATTTTGGTGCTGCCCATGTATGGCGGCGTGGCGGCCCCTATTGGTCCAACTTAGTTAGTTCACCCCTCCATTTCCACCCTGTTCTTGCGCATTTCTCAAATTCTTTTATAGATATTGAATAGAGCAGCAGCTGCTTTTGGCTCATTTGGCGGAATGTTGATGATTTCTGTCGTTTGTTATTGAATTGTTCAAAATAATACGCGTAAGCACTTTTTCGTGCGAGGTTTTCGAGAATTTCGAACCTCATGCGGAAAATTCTTGCGTCGTATAGGATTATAAATCAAATTTAGCTTTAAAACAACCTTTGCTCGTTCTGAACTTGCCGCATTAGGTGGATAAATTCATTAGAATGTAATGCGAACGTTATAAAAGCGTAGATAGTTTATAGAAGCGCGAACGAAATGACGGAATGGATAAATGAGCTGAATCTGGTGGCAGCCATGTTTTCGAGCCGCGGTCTGCCGGCCGGGGTGGGCGCCTCGACTCCGCCCCCTCATCGGCTCTTGGCGACGTTGGTGAAGGAGCGCCAGTCGCTGGGCGCCCGCCGCATCACCAAAAACACTTTTGACCAGCAAATCAGTGCCTTTGAGGGCCGCTTGGACGAGCTCAATGAAGAACTTGCCATTCAGCGCTCGAAAGCGCCCAGCTCGTCAATCGGGGGCTAAAAATGCTCAGCTCGTTTGCTCAAGGCTTCCTCTTTGTGCTCAGTGAAGTATGGCGTTTGCCTTGTTTTAATTACCTATTTTGTTTAAACCAAATCTTACTTTAATCCTGATGTTTAAAGTAGCCTCGTTTTTTACTGACTTCGTTGACACCCTAGGCGTAATAGTGGGATGGGGCCCTACGGAAAGTTGGCCGTCGCCCCTCAAAGCCAGAAAATTTTTGACCCCTTCCTCCAATTTTTCGGGAAATATCGAATGTAATTTTTGGATATTACAGGCATTTTTGGCAATAAATTGGAGGTCATTTACCCCGCTTTCCCCTAAATATTGCTGGAGACCACCACCATTCCTGGGCAGCACCAAAATTCTGGGGATGCAAGATTTTTCATAGGTCAAAAGATGGCCCTAAAAATGGTGATATGGCGAAAAACAACATTTTTTAACGTTAAATATAGGTGGGGAATACTGTAGATCTTGATCACCCTATAGGCCACCCGGTACCCATAAATCTATTGGCCGCTAGCCAAAGAAAATTAAGGTTCAAATTGGAATAAAAGTGAAAAAAAAGATAAAGAAACATTGAGAGATAATGAAAAATCAAGCAAAATCAATCAACCAGCCTTCCAAGAGGTCAACCAATCAACCAGCTAGCTGGCCAATCAGCCAACCAACCAACTAACTAACCAATCAATCAACCAACCTACCTACCAATCAACCAACCTACCAACCAAGCGACCAACCAACCAACCAACCAACCAACCAACCAACCAACCAACCAACCAACCAACCAAACGACCAACCAACCGACCAAACGACCAACTAACCTACCAACCTACCAACCAACCAACCAACCAACCGGCTAACCAACCAACTAAATGGCCAACCAATCAACTAAACAACCAACTAAATAGCCAACCAACTAAGTGGCCAACCAACTAACCAACAAATCAATTAACCAGCCAACTAAATGGCCAACCAATCAACTAACCAACTAAATGGCCAACCAACCAATTAGCCAACCAACTTAATGGCCAACCAACCAGTCTACCAACCAAACAACTAACTAACTAAAAGCCCATCCAAGCAACTAACTAAATGACCAACCAACAAACCAGCTAAAAGGTCAACCAACCAAAGGAACAAATGGTCAACCAACCAACTAACCAAATGGCCAACCAACCAACGAACTGAATAGCCAACCAAGCAACTAACCAACTAAATAGCCAACCAACCAAGTAAATGGCCAACCAATCAACCAACCAACTAAATGGCCAACCAACCAATTTTTTAATTTACCAACCAACCAGCCAGCCAAGTAAATGGCCAACTAACTAACTAACCGACCAACTAATTCACTAAATGGCCAACCAACCAACTAACCAACCAATTAACCAACCAACTTAATGGCCAACCAACCAGTCAACCAAACAACTAACTGAAAGGCCAACCAACCAACTAACTAAATGGCTAACCAACCAATCAGCTAAAAGGCCAACCAACCAACCAAATGGCCAACCAACAAACTAAATGGTCAACCAACCAAGTAACCAACCAACTAAATAGCCAACCAACCAACCAACAAACCAAATGGCCAACCAATCACCGAACCAACGAAGTAAATGGCCAACCAACCAACTAAATAGCCAACCAACCAACTAAATGGCTAACCAACTAACCAACCAACCAACCAACTAAATGGCCAACCAATTAACCAACTAATTGACTAAATGGCCAACCAACCAACTAACCAACAAATTAACCGATCAACTAAATGGCCAACCAACCAGTCAACCAACCAACTAACTGGAAGGCCAACCAACCAACTAACTAAATGGCTAACCCAGCAACCAGCTAAAAGGCCAACCAACCAACCAACCAAATGGCCAACCAACGGACTAAATGGCTAACCAACCAACTAACTAAATGGCCAACCAATCACCGAACCGACGAAGTAAATGGCCAACCAACCAACTAAATGGCCAACCAATTAACCAATTAACTAACCAGCCAACTAAATGGCCAACCAACCAACCAACTAATTAACTAAATTGCCAACCAACCAACTAACCAACTGATTGACCGACGAACTAAATGGCCAACCAACCAGTCAACCAGCCAACCACCAACCACCAACCACCAACCACCTAAATATCCAACCAACCAATCAACTAAATGGCCAACCAACCAACTAACGAACTAAATGGCCAACCAACTAACTAAATGGATAACCGACTAATCAACCAACTAAATAGCCAACCAACCAACCAATCAACTAAATGACCAACCAGCTAACCAACCAACCAAACAACTAGCCAAGTAAATGGTCAAACCAACTAACCAACTGAATGGCCAACCAACAAACTAACCAACTAATTAGCCAACCAACTAAATGGTCAACCAACCAGTCAACCAACCAACCAACCAACCAACCTACCAACTAATTAAAAGGCCAGCCAACCAACCAACTAAATGGCCAACCAACCAACTAACTAAATGGCCAACCAATCAACTAAACAACCAACTAAATAACCAACCAACCAACCAACCAATGGACTAAATGGCCAACCAACCAACAAACCAAATGGCCAACCAATCAACCAACCAACGAAGTAAATGGTCAACCAACCAACTAGATACCCAACCAACCAACCAACCAGCTAACCAACCAGCCAACTAAATGGCCAACCAAGCAACTAAATGGCCAACCAACCAACTAAATGGCCAACCAACCAACCAACCAACCAACTAATTAACTAAATGGCCAACCAACTAGTCAACCAGCCAACCACCAACCAACCAACCAACTAAATGGCCAACCAACCAACCAACTAGCTAAGAGGCCAAGCAACCAACTAAAGAACTAAATGGCCAACCGACTAATCAACCAACTAAATAGCCAAGCAACGAACCAACCAATCAATTAAATGGCCAACCAACAACCAACCAACCAAACAACTAGCCAAGTAAATGGTCAACCAAGCAGTTAACCAACCTACCAACTAATTAAAAGGCCAAAACCAATTAAATGGCCAATAAACCAATCAACTAACTAAATGGCCAACCAATCAACTAAACAACCAACTAAATAGCCGACCAACCAACCAACCAATTAAGTGGCCAACCAAGCAATCAACAACCCAATCAACGAACCAACAGCCCAACCAATCAACAACTTAACCAACCAACACCAATTAAACCAAGCGGCTAAATAACAAACCAACCAAGCAATCAACCATCCAGACTACCAATCAACCATCCAATGTACCAAACCGAACAATTAAACAGACAACCAATCTACCAAGCAGACAATCAACCAACCAATCAACAGGCTATGCAACTAGCCGGGCAACCAACGAACTTACCGTCCAAGCAACCCACAAACCGGGCAAACAATCGACCAATCGGCTAACCAACCAACCTACCAATTAATCGACGAGCTAATCAACCCAGAAAAGTTGCTTTTTCTGCATGAAATAGCGTTTTTTAGCCCCGCCCCTAAATCCGCTCCTGAGTAGAAGTAATAAATTTTTTGTTGAGTGACTTAAATTTATTACATAACCAGAAGCAGCAGATGTGTTCCAAAAAGGCAAAACACGTCGGAAAATGTCGTTTTTGTTTGTAAAATTTTATTGGAATGCATTGTATCTATTTTTCAATATTCTGGCGATTCTCCACCAAAAATCTTTCATTAAAAATCTCTAAATTCCCCCGCCTTGGATACGGGCTGCTAGTAGCGACACGGTTTTCAGGGTTTCATTTTCTCATAGTATAGCACTTGCATACAGCTAAGCAGGAACATAGCTGTGGAAGGATGGGGGGTCTGGACCCCCAAAATTCAGTAAAAAACGGAAAAATAGGCTTTTTCACACGTTATTTTATGCTATTTCTGGCTTAGACCCCCCAAAATTGGTGTTAATCCCCCCAAAATAGGAGGGCCAGCTACGTACCTGCAGCTAAGCAATTTTAAAAGCAACGGGTCACATTATCAATGCGCATACTCTACGCCTAATTTTATGATTTAAATTGTCCCATGCAGTCACACGACCAGACATGCACAAGGGGGTTCGGGGTCTAGACCTCCAGAATCAAGAAAAATAAGAAATTTTCTCTGAAAGAATGGCAAAAAAACGGATGAAAACTGTAAATTTTTTAAAAGTGCTTTAAATTGACCAGAAACTGTATAATAAACGTAGGTGCTTCTAGCGCTTTTATCAGGTATTGAGGTCATTTTAGGTCATGAAGCTCAATTCTGACCCCCAGATCGGCCATGCATCTATGAAAAGCGACCCCGCAGGTTCCAGACAGTCACTACCCTGAAAAAACCTAAGCGTGCTTATGTATGTTAGGCAGTTATTTTTACCAGGTCCGTTTGTACATGTACAAAGATGGTCTCCAAAAGTCTTTGTACATTTTTTGCATGCAAATTTTTGTGTACTATAATACAGTAGCGATTTTAGTGTGGTAAAACAGGGTTTTTGATCTTTGGAAGTGTATTTTAGCTTATTTCTGGGATTCTCACGCCAAAAATTACTAAAAATTGTCTCAAAACGGCGCGAAGCGCCGAAAAATTTGACATTTTTCCATTCTAAATGCAAATTCTGCTTTTTTAAAGATATATATAGGACAAACAACTACTCATTTCGGCGCAAAGCGCTGAAAAGTTTTGGGAATTTACACCTTTTAACACTTTTTGTCTTCCCGAAAATCTGTGTACATTTTGTACACATAAATTTTTGGGTACTATAATATGGTATAGTAGCGATTTTAGTGTGGTAAAAACGGAGTTGCTCGACTTTTGTTAGTATGTTTTAGCTGATTTATGGTTCTCTAAGGGAAGAAATCACTAAGAATCGTCTTAAAACGGCGTGAAGCGCCAAAAAATTTGACGTTTTTCCTGTCGAAATGCAATTTCCAGTGTTATAAAAATATATAGAACACACAATTACTACTAATTTCGGCGCGCAGCGCCGAAAATTTTTGCGAATTTGAGACCTTTTTTGCAATTTCGGTCTTCCCAAAAATCTTTGCACATGTACAAAGACGGTCCCGAGAAGTCTTTGTACATCGGGAAAAATCTTTGCCGAGTACAAAAAAGCATTGATGTTAGGTAGGGATGCAACGGGTACCCGAACCCGATTCCGAATAAAGTGAACTTGACTACTCGAACCCGAACCCGAATGTTTCTGGATTTTATTCGGGTTTATTCGGGTATTTTTAAGCTCTAAAATCCCACATTTGTATGTCAAAGATTCAGAAATTTTCGGCTTTTTGCGCCGTTTTCAGTTTGCTCGACCCTAAAACGCTGAATTTCATGTAGTTATCAAGTACACATAAATGGCTATGTAATTAAGTGGTATATTTCAATCGATTCACGTGAATTTTTAATCTTTTTATTTCACAAAACGATTGCCAAATGATATCGTATAAAATGCTAAACACTGCTTCTTTGGTCGGTAATTAAACTTGGTTTCTATCAAATTTAACTTCACGAATAAATACAATCCTAGACGACAATCTCAGCAATAGTTGTTGATGTTATTTGTAGGTGTATATCAGACACAATACGCAGAGCGCTACCTCTCATTTACATTAGCGTTTTTGCACACCGAGAGGAGGAAGGAAAATCACTGGAAACCAGAGGCATAGCCAGGATTTTGGTTTGGGGGCATACGCAAAAATTTTTTAAGACTACTTTTGCCTTGAATGCCAGCAACGTTATATATGTATAGCAGAACTGGAGTTTTTCGACTTTTAGTAGTGAAGCTTAGCTAATTTATGGGTTTCTGTCGATCGAAAGTACAAAAAGTGTAAAGAGGCGCGAAGCGCCGAAAATTTTCGAAATTTTTACCGTTTTCATGTAGAATTTACGGTCTTTCTATTGACAAACAGTTCGGAAATCATAAGTGGCGCAAAGCACCAAGAAATTCGGTCATTTTTTACCGCCCTTAAGATGCTGTAGCTCTGCGAATACTAATAGTCTGACAGAGCAGAACAGGAAAACTACGAATTAACAACTTAGTATGAAGATATTTTGGCTGATTCAGGCTCGTGAAGGCAATACTGGAGCTTTACAATAAGAAAGAACATTAACCGGCGGTGCTGTGCGCAGAAAAATTTTGACGTTTTTGCACTTTAAACTCAATTGATACCGCTTAAAACATGCAGAACAGATAAACTGATTCCGGCGTGAAGCGCCGGAAATTTTTGAAAATTCCTAATCCTTTTACATTTTCTGTCCTCCTAAAAATCTCTTTGCACATGTGCAGCGAGATTGTACGGCTGGGGTCTGGGGTGGTGCGCTCAAGCGCCCCCAGCGGGATTCGGGGCAGAATCCGGAAAATTTCGTAAAAAAGCACTCTAATTTTTAATTAGTAACGTTGAAATTTTTGCAAAATCGGCAAAATCTCGGTTCTGAATTAAGCCCAAAAACACTTAAAATTGATGAACTCCTACAATGCACAAATCCTCTGAGTTGAAATACGTTTTTCGACCTCTGCTAATTACATATCGCAGCAACGGATCGCTGCCAGACCTGGGCGTAGGGGGTATGTACCCCCTGAGAAACCAAAATCCCTCCTCAGAAATCAAAATACCCCACAGAATTCAATTTTTGAAATTTCCTTTTGTTTTTTCGCAATTTTTTGATGCCAATGGATAGTGTTTGATGAGAAACGTTGAAAAGTGCAGTTTTTTCGCCATACCACCATTTTTGAGGCCATTTTTCGACCTTTAAAAAAATCTTGCACCCCCCAGAACTCTGGTGCCGCCCACCTATGGTCGCTGCCAGTAAGATATCGGAAAATGTATCAATGAAAATTTTGTTCTTACCGTTTTCAGCCCCATTTGTGGCCTTCTTATTAAGTAGTTCAGAAAACAGAAAATGCGCAAAAACACAAGAAAATTTGGCCTTTTCTTTCGTTTAAAATATAATTATGTGTCCTTGTAAGGAAGGAAAACCAAGCCAGAGAATAGGCAAATTGGTACGCAAGCATTTTCGCACTTTCACTATTAAGCTAAATAAGTATGCGCAGTTTCATTCAATGAACTCATAGTGCATTAAATGACTAATGTGATGCGAAGTGCTGGATTTTTTTAGCAGGTTAAAGCTTTAAAACTCATTCGATCTGTATAACAATAAATAATAATGACTCGGCGCGAAGCGCCGGAAAATTTGGACGTTTGTGCCTTTTTGAACTCAATGTTCTGGACAGATTGCGCCAGAAAAATAAACATAATTTCTGAAAAATTTTCTGGGGGGCATGTGCCCCCAATGCCCCCACCCCGGCTTCGCCTATGCTGGAAACTTGAGTGAAACATATTGAATAATAAGCCACTAGGCATCTAAAAATAAAAATTGTAACATCTGGCTTACATGTATCTAAGAAATTCCCTATACACTGGTATTCCTATATACTTGAAATACCCGAAGCCGATCGGGTATTGATTTTGATACCCGAACCCGTACCCGAATAAATTGAAGTGGACTACCCGAACCCGGATAAACTTGTATGAACTACCCGAACCCGAACCCGAATACACCAAAATTCACTACCCGTTGCATCCCTAATCTTAGGTAACACATATTCTTATCGTATCCTCTAATTTTGAAATTAATCACAATTTATTATTATACGAATGCTAATTCCCGGCTCTTGGCGTCGGCATGATAATAATTTGCATTTTTATCGTGAAAAGCCAAAATTGAATGAATTACAATAAAATTGGGCAAAATTTCCAGTTTAATCCGCGAGATTCTTTTTTCTGCAACAAAATGGTAAATTTTTTTGCACTTGTGCGCAGGAGGGGGAATTCACCCTGAATATTTCAGAATTTTTATTTGTGAAACTATCGGTTTTTTACGTTCCTAGCATCAAGATAAAAATTTCTCAGCGCTTGCGCCATCAGTTCAATCTACAAGCAGTGGCGGATCCAGGATTTTCCTAAGGGGGGGGCGGCGGTACCCCTGAGGGGGGGGGGCGGAACCCTGACTTGGGCGGAAAAATTAGCCGTTTTAACCCAAAAAATCGCTCAAAAATCATTAATTTTGCGCACTGTTTTGGGCCAATGCGGGGCGGCCGCCCCCCCCGCCCCCCTAAATCCGCCCCTGTCTACAAGCTATTTTCAGATAGCATTTTTAGGCATACAAATTTTTTTGTAGTTCTAAGTTAAAAAGATATGATGCGAAATGGAAATGATAAAATGATAAAACGTCGAAATTTCCTGGCGCTTCGCGCCAGATACACTTTCTGCATTAGTGAACTGTAGAAAGATTCAAAGTTGTCCTTAGAATAAAAGAAAATATCGTTATCTTCTGGCGCTCCTCGCCATATTTATTTCCTCCGTTTCTAATCTCAGAAAAAGCAGATTGAGCCGGGCCTCGGATAATATCAAAATTTTCTGGCGCTTTGCGCGGAACATACTGCGTCTTTACTTTGCGTGTATCATAAAAAAACTACAAAATTGAGTTAAAGATGTCAAAATCTTACTTTAAAAGCGTCAAACGACGTCTGATAGTTTCGTCCATGTACTTATTTTCTTGGTTTAGTAGACTGTACAATTCATTCCTCAGAAGCTTCCTCCCACTCAGGGCGGATTTAAGGGGGCGGGGGAGGCAGGAATTGATCAGGTACCCGGGCCCGGCCGGTCTTCAGGCGTCCGGGTCCGGGCTCGGTTTTCAAGGGCCGGGCGCAGGCCCGGGCCTGAAATATCATAGTCGTTATGTTTTGTTATTCAGCACAACGTGCGCCCTTCGTACCAGCTTATAGATTGTTGTCACCTCAAAGAATAACATAATGCAAGCAAAGGCTGCTTGTTGATTTAGAGTGAGCCTTCCTGTTCAAAAATTCTACCTCTTCCGTCCTATTTTGGGGGGACTAACACCAATTGAGGGGGGTCCGGGATCCGAAAAGGCCAAAAATAGCACAAAATAACGTGTAAAAAGTTCTATTTTCCCCGGTTTTTTCTGAATTTTGGGGGAGTCCGGAACCCCCCCCCCCCATTCCCGCACAGAGCTACGTACCTGATTGCAAAAGTGCATTCTCTGTTATCCATCTCTTATCAAGCGACCCGTTTCTTTGTACGTAATATCCTTTTTCGTGCTAACATTTCTCATGTATATACGTGTATCAGTGTTGTGAGCATGGGGCTTTTTCCTCAAAATTTGGAGTTTTTTCTTAAGATTCTGTGGATTTTTTAGGTTTGAGGTTTTTATTTTAGAAATTTTTTTATATATCTTCTAATTCAAAAAGGTTAGAAATGGTGCTTGAATAATCTGAGTACCGAAAAATCATGAAAACTAATGTTGTTTATTACATATAACTCGAAAAAAATGTCCTACGATCATGGGCGGATTTAAGCGGGGGCCGACCCCGCCCCTTATTGGCCAAAAATATTTGGCGAGATAAAGAATGGATATGCAATTCATTCCCAATCGTTTACGGCCGTCAGTGACCCTAATTTCTCAAATTTTTCGGCGCTACGCGCCGAACGATATCTATTAATGACATTAATTTACTTTCTTGGCGACCTGGAAGCCATTATCTGTTCATGTCGGTTTAAAACAATTTTACAGCAGAAACAGCTATATTCGCATAGTTTTCTTCTATTTTCGATTAAAAATTTCGATGTTTAGCATCATATGCTATAAGTACAGGAAATCAAGCGGCAAATCAAGCTACTAGACGTCTATCCGCCTTAATTTCACAAATTTTCCGGCGCTTCGCGCCAGATTTTTGATAAGTCAAAGAAATTTCATGATTCTCATCTGATTTTCCATGTCTTTCAAAGAAAGTCATAACAATTTTAAATTGCTGGATAATAAGGATGTTTTTCTCTGAAGCTCAGGGCAAACAAGACTATATGTTCTTTTCATTTGTTCATATTCTATGCAATATTCGATCATGCTTCCAGAATTCGTTGGAAGAATTTATAAAAGAATTTTATGCTCAATATCATCCCGAAATGTATTTTTTGTTCCTCATAAGGGTTCCCCGAAGAAAAAGGATATATAGTTTCCAAAGTGTGTCTAAAACATCGCTAAAACAGGTTTTTAGCGTAATTTTGAGCAAGTAAACGCGCTCATGCATGATTTTGTCCGCTAAACCGTTCAAAATCGCTCAAATTTGAGTGAGCCATAGATAGCATGTCAATTTTTTCGGCATCAAGCGCCGGAATCATTGACCAGGTATAATTTTTCCCTTTGGCCCATTTAAAACAACTCAAATTTAAAGTATGGCGTAAAAATCATGAAATTTTCTCCAGTGCTTCGCGCCGGATTTATAGCTTATGTAAATTTGTTGACTTCAAGCCTGCTCAAAACCGTTCAAATTTGACCTTGACACGTCAACTAAGAAATTATTCGTCGATTCAATGATGAGAAATCAGTTGTGCAGATAAATTGAACAATAAATTTGTTGTATAGGAATAAAGTTGAAAATTTTCAAATTTTCTCTATCGTTGTATAGAGCTCGCCGAGATAGGCTCAAAACTGCCTTTATTTTCGTGTACGAGTATCTCCTTATGGTTCTCCAGATGAATGAACTCTAAATTATCGGCTCACTCTATATAAAATCATGGATATGGGCCTGCCCGAACAACCTCTTCATTGACCAACCAACCAACCTGAACTAAAGGGGTGACGGACGGTACCCAAAGAACCAAGATCCATTCCTCGGGTATGACGTTAAAATGGAGTTTTTTCGCCATACCGTCATTTTTAGGGTCATTTTTTGACCTTTGGAAGAATCTTGCTCCCCCTTAGAACTTTAGTGCCGCCCGCTTATGTATGACCGACACCCAAAAATTCGAACGTTTGCGCCAGGAATCGAATAAAAAGATGTAAACGCTGAAAATTATTTGAGAATTATTGCGAAAATACGTTAAAAGCGTAATTTTTTCTTATCGGTTCTTGTTGACGAACAAACGGCCGTCTCGTCGCTTCGGCGGGATGAATGTAAAGCCGACGCCTGAAAATTGTTATGTAAAGAAAATCAAATTTTTCCCACCGCGCGTAAAGTTATTGTAAAAATTAGCCCGCGATTTAGATCGACAGATACGCTTGCTACCTGAATGCTTTAAAAAACAACGCATCGCCGGACGACGCGCGACTTATGAATGCCAATGCGGCTCGTTCCGCGGCAAATGATAATTCGTGACGACAATTATTCAAAATTGGACGGAGAAAGCTAGACGTTGTGCCAAAATTGACCCTCCCACGCCATTAGTTTTTTAATCCCGTCAACCTTACGTTTTCCCTCATTTTTTATATAATTACGACGATTTTTTCGGAACTTTGTATTTATTCGGGCTTTCGCGATCGAACTTATCCGTTTGTTTTATTTATTTTTTTGGACGGAAGACTTTAGTCGTATTTACGCCGGCGTTGTCAAAGCGAAAATGTTAAGCTTTTTTTCGGGAAATATAAAATTATAATCAACGCGTCGTGTGGCCAAATTTTTCGAGCAATTTCCTACTTGTTATCATTCGTACGTTTTGTCTTCCCCACAGGCACATAGCTGGCTGTCTTATTTTGGGAGGACTAACAGCAATTTTTCGGGCGAAAAAGCCCAAAAAGGTCAAAAATAGCACAAAATAACTCTTAATAAGTCCCATTTTTCCGATTTTTCCGAATTTTGGGGGTCCGAACCCCCCCCTCCCCCATTTCCCCAGACAGACGTGCCTGGTCTTCCAAGATTAGTTAAGACCACACATGGGCGTGGGGGTTGGGGGTATGCACCCGTCCCCCCCAGAAGTTGAAATACCTACCCCCCCAGAAATCAAAATCCCCCCCAGAAATTTTTTTTTGCTTTTTTAGCAATTTTTTGATGCCATTGGATAGTGCTCGACGAGAAACGTCGAAAAATGGTGTTTTTTCGCCATACAACCACTTTTAAGACAATTTTTTGACCTTTAAAAATTTTTTCGCCCCCCCCCCAGAAATTTTTCCACCCCCGCCCAGACATTTTTTAACCCCCCCCCCCAGAATTTTGGTGCTGCCCACCTATGGTTAAGACGCGATTTCTGTTGCGGCGTAAACGTCGCGATTGAAAGTACGGGCTTTCAATATTTATGCGCGAACTTGTATTTAAAATAAGAATTGGCTACCAAATACAACAAAGGCAAAAATCTGATTTTTTTTATTCCGCAACTGAAAAGGATTCATTCCTCTAGAAGACCGAGACGTTTTGTACGATTTTATTAAATTTTTTAAAGTACGCTTTCGCCGATAGCGATGCGCGGCTTTGGAATATTGGGGAATGGAATCAAAGATTTAATAAATTTTTTAACGCGCCTTTTATGGGCGAAAAGGCTATAAATACGCGTAAAAAACACCATTTTTTGGCATTACGCTTTTTCTTTCCTGACGATGGCGACTTAATTTTCTGGAGAAATTCGATAAAATTCATGGAAAAATCGTAAAAAATGGCCATTTGGAGCGGAGCGCAGGGGAATTGATTTTTTTGTTCTGAAATAAAAGATGGATAACGACGCTTAAAGTACCGTAGGATATTTTCTACGATTTCTTAGGAAAATCAAAAATTCTAGGGGTCAAATAATCTTTGCGGCGAAGGAGGATCAACTCCTCCGTCGGGATGATTCGTACGCTTTTTGAAAATATCTACGTATCTTTGCGATGTAATATTCGATTCAATCATTCCTCGGACTTTTATTTATTTTGCGCTTAATCTAGCGTTACTACGATGATTTCCCGTCCGGCGACGGCAGCTGTAAAGTAAATTTTGCGTCGGCTAGTCCTTGCTGTTGATTTCGTTTTGTTTACATCCGCGTCGCTATCGTCTCATTTTTTAATTTATCGCTTTAGTGCGTCGTTGCGCGGATTGTCGATTTTCTAATAAAAGCAATCGCCGTATCACTTCACAGCGGTCGACATGAATGAGCTAGCGTTCGAGCTATATGTAGTCTGCTCCATTCCAAACGGCCCATTTTTCGCTAAAGTCTTATTACCGTAATAGATTTTCACTGCGCTAACGGCTTCTTCGGCTTTGCTCCTTAGGCGGGCGGCACCAAAATTCTGGGGGTGCAATATTTTTCAAAGGCAAATAATAGCCTTAAAAATGCTGGTATATTACGAGAAAACGCCATTTTTCGACGTTTCTCATCGAGCGCTATCCATTGGCATCAAAAACTTGCGAAGAGAACGGAAAAAATTTCAAAAATTGAATTCCGGGGGTATTTTGGTTTCTCGGTGGCTGCATACCCCCGCGCCCGGGTGTGCTACGCTCTCGTAACGGCCGGTTGCTTTAAACTTCTTATTGATGTTTAACGTGCGGCAACTCCAACAGAATGCCGTAACAGCTTAGCCCTTAGAATATTCTGCTACATTAATAAGCCGTAAAACGAAAGTGGGCCGTTAGAAATGGAACAGAATGTATATAGTTTCCTTTAGGTTCGATTCAGTCCGGACGGACCAGATACGTCGAAAGAATTTTAAAACCGAATTATTTCGTTCAACAGCTTACTTCATCGCTCCTTGTCACAATCACAGCCGGCGCAATTTTATCGCTCGCTATATATAAATAATATTGTTATATTTGTGAAAGTTTGTTTGTATGTCCGGGCTTGGCTCCGGCCCCATAATACTTGGTGGGCTGACGATTTGGCCCGAGGTCGACCTACCGGCTGGGGGTGTAATAGCGATTTTGAAATTTTGACAAACGCACCCATTGGCCCTGGGCAGGGAGGGAGCGGGGTTTGGCTCCTGTGCTATAAGCCTCCACGATTTCGGGAGGAGGCCGATTTTTTGCTATTTTTTCAAAACTTAGTTTATACTGTTTGTATAGGGATACCCCGGCCAAGGGGAGCATGCCTGGCGACACTATGTACATTGTTATATGTTTAACCATTGGTCGGCATTGTGAAACATCAAAATACGGGTTTAACCAAATAATGCTATAACTGGGCAATTTTGTAAGATAGGCGTGCTATGAGATACTATGTGCAACAAGATAGGCAATGCTATAAGATAGGACGTGATATAAAATACCCTGTGCTACAAGATAGGCAATACTATAAGATAGGACGTGATATAAGATACCCCGTGCTACGAGAAAGGCAATGCTATAACATAGAACGTTATAAAAGATACCCCGTGCTACGAGATAGGCAATGATATAAGATAGGTGTGATATAGATACCCTGTCTGTGCCATAACATGCAGTGATATCAGATAGGTGATACCATCAGCTATAACATTCGAGTGATATGAGATATCACGTGATATATGACACCCTTTCCCACAACACAAAAAATTTTTAAAACATCAAGAATATGGTTTTACCAAAAAAATTTTCCAAAACATCCTAAAACATCAAAAATATGGTTTGACGAATAAAATTTTCCAGACATCCTAAAACATCAAAAATATGGTTTGACAAAAAAATTTTCCAAAACATCCCAAAACATCAAGAATATGGGTTTGATTAAGAAAATTTTCCAAAACATTCTAAAACATCAAAAATATTTGTTTGACGAAAAAAATTTTCCAAAACATCCCAAAACATCAAGAATATGGGTTTTATTAAAAAAAATTTCTAGAACATCCCAGAACATCAAAAATATGATTATGGCTAAACAATTTTCAAAACCATTCTGTAACGTCAAAAATGTGGATTTGATCAAAAAAATGGTTGACAAAAGACATTTTAAAAAAATCCAAAAAATAAAATATGGTTTATACCAACAATTTTTTTAGAAATATCCTAAAAACATCAAAGTCTTGAAAAATAAAAAATACAAGGGACATATCAATTCCATATAGCTATCAGGCCTAAGTTCAGCTCGGGCAACGCCGAGCAGCTCATCTAGTATTGTTATATATGGGTACTTCGTGGTAAAGAGTTTGCTTTGCGTCGGGAGATACCGTATTCGATTCCAAACGTTTTGCCTTTATCCGTACGCTCATGCTTCCCTATTAATTGCTCAGTGTGCCAAAATAAGCAACGCGCGATAAGTCTACTCCAACCAGTAGCGAGGGAGCTTGTTATAAAGACGGCGTACAGCAAGGGCAGCAACCAAACGCTAAAGGGTTCGATGGGGCAAAATTGCCAAAAATAGCATCAAAAGTTTTAATTTAGTTCGTACGTACATATGTCAATTTATTTTAGGGGGTCCGCCGGATTCTTGGACAGTCCAGGCAATGCATGGATAGCAGCCAAATTATTTACGTCTGGATGGGTATAAAATCAGCAAGAATCCTAAAAAATGTGCCAAATTCAAATCTAGGGTAGGCGGGGCAAGGGTGTAAGCCCTTCAAACCCATGTGCGTTTCCTGTGCACCAGACTGCAATTGCCACTACATCAAACGGCGAAAACTAGCGAAAAAACGTTCAAAACCGCTTTTCAGTAGAAAAAATCGACGTATACATACCAGCTACGAGGGATGCAGCGTGTTTTTAGCGGATCAGTTGACGTAAAGGAGTGGGTAAGAAAGATGTGCCTTACGCTGATTGGCTAAATTTTATACGCCTTTTAAATCGCCTAACTTTAAAAAAGTCCTGAGAATTTTGAAACATATTTTGATTCTGTTGTTGTAAATACATACTTACCTAGATTAGATAGCCGTCCGATTTTCATGTCATTCAGCTTACACCCTCATTTCATCCTATCATTTAGTTTTTCCTTAAGTTCATATTTTTCATAGCGACTGTAATAGCAACGAGGCAAATCTGTTATGCCACCTCCTACTAACTTTTATTGGATTATTGACTCGTGTACACCTCTTTACACTATAGTGCAAACTGATGAAAAATGGTAAGAAAAACGAATTTGAATAGTGCATTTGCTAATATCATCGCAGCGACTGATCCTCCTAAAAATTTATCCTTTTTTTATTAGAATTTCTGCTCCTTACTCATAGGTGTATTTTTGCTGTCTGGTCTGACATCATATCTTCTTTGATTTTCTATCTGGAAAGCGTAACGTATAGCTGAATTGCAACCCTTTCTATAGTCCGTTTCATTAGGCTTCGAGGTTTTTGAAAAAAGCTAAAGTGTCTACAAAAGTGGTTTAAACTACCGCCATAGTCCTACACCGCTCTTGTAGCCTGATTGATGCAGATTAAATTCGAGGTAAAAGCGCAAAGTTAAATGAAACGGATTATACCTTAATACTTGGAGTTGAATAAAATGCAACTAGTCGAGTGCATAAATGTGTAGCATTTCCGATAAATTATATGTCAGCTGTGAATCATTGTGCGAACCACAAAATCTTTGTTTAAGATTACTCTCTGACGTAAAAATAGGGCTTTTCGAGGGCTAGGAAATTCAATAAATGCCGTATGCCGGCGCTAAAAAACTTAAAAAATCATAATAAAAGGGTAAAAATCATTAAAAATACACGTCTGCTATTCTTTATTGCGCCAGCTTTGTACCTTTATGCGGAGCGGAAGTGGAGAGGCGACCGCCCACCCTCTCATACTAAATCTGCTCTTGTTATGCTGCTGTCAACCGTATTTTAAAAGATCAACGCTAGAAAAGTAAAAAGTTCATATTTCTATTTTCTCATAGTCTATTTTCGTTTAACTCGGCAAAGAAATTTCCTCATTACTTTAGCAATACTATTTCTTCATCACCCAACCGGCGCGACCTACAAGAAATTCGCTACCGACTCCTTTGAGCAAGGTTAAAATTGAGAAGTACTTACAGTAACAAGGAAATCAGTTTTCCGGGCGGACTCATGCACTAGATTGAAAAACAGAGTATAAAAGTTTATTAAGCATTTTTAAATATAATTCAGCTTATCTTCAAGTAGAATCTTTTTTTATCAAGGTTTTCACTAAACATTTTAGCCCGTATTCATGAAAGCGTATTAACTTACTTCGTATTAGGACCTTACTACGGAGTAACTAATACGCCATTTTACTCCGTAGTAGCGTTACTCCGTAGTAACGCTACTCCGTATTCAGGAGAGTGTATTAGTGAAGTATTAGTTACTACGAAGTAAGAGCCACTAATACCATATTAGCAGATAAAACAGTGGAGAATTTCGCGCGCTAACATATATAGGTAGGTACGACCACACCTGGGCGTGGGCGGTTTGGGGGATTTGTGGGGTATGCACCCTCCAAGAAACCAAAATACCAACCAGAAATCAAAATACCCCCTCCCTAGAATTCAATTTTTGAAATTTTTTTTCGTTTTTTCACAATTTTGTGATGCTGATGGATAGTGATGAGGAGCGTCGAAAAATGTTGTTTTTTACGCCAAACCAACATTTTTAGGCCATTTTTTGACCTTCGAAAAATCTTGCACCCCCCCCCCAGATTTTGGTGCTGCCCACTTATGTGCATAACTCATCTTTTTTTGCAATCAGGTAAAAAGAGCCTACATTTTTAATTATTGTAGAATACCTGCAGCATGATCTAAATTTTATTCATCGTAAATATACAACGCGCTCATTAATAGATCGTGGTTTCTTCGTCATAAAGTAGGGCAATTTGCTTTTAGTAATTTATTTTACGTGGTAGACGTAGGTGAGCCAGAGGTCGAAAGTCAATCAAATACTGTTGATTCAAAGACGCCAAAGAGCTCGGTTAGCAGCAACCCAATCAACTTCTAATTTAAAAAGTTCACAAGAAAGCACTGCAAGAGTTGAATTGCTGGCATTGCAAAGAGATATTATGAAAGAGGAGCAAGCTACAAGACAAAGATTGAAGCAGCAGAAGCGAAGAGGTTTTATTATCAGACAAAAATACAGAAATTGAACCATGCTCCATCGAGTGAAGTTAGTTCTATTCAATAATTTTCTATTCCGCCGCAGTTTTCGTCATATTATCAGATTTAAATGGATTACATGAATGTTTTTAAAAATTAAAGTATCGTTTTGGTCTAAGAAAATGAAATTACCTGCATATATGGAGGCACCGCATTATGTCGCAAAATTGAGTTTTTTAGTTGATCTTCCAGTAAGCCAATCAATTCTTGAGCAGTAGCCTTCTGCAGTCTATATCGAAGTCTAAATGCTTCATATCGTACAGGAAAAAAGGATTCGAAAAATCCTTTATTTGTCGTCCAATTTTAGGCATATTCAGATCACGTTCGTCATTTAAATTATCAATTACGTCAAGAAAGATAACGGATCCATTTGTTTATGAACAAATGAGAAAAACGCAATTGATAGTAAATACGGTCAACTTTTACTTCGTATTAGCCTAATACGCTTTCATGAATACGGAGTAACGCTTACTCCGGAGTAGACTAATACGCCTTTAGGAATACGGAGTAGGATTTTACTCAGTAGTAACGCTAATACTTGGTCACCATAATACGGTATTAGCGCTAATACGCTTTCATGAACACGGGCCTTTGGGCTTATTGCATTTATAAATGCGCAAATTAGGCAGACTGGAAGACTCCGCTGCGTTAACACATGAAAATCAATGTAAATAAAACCTTAGTAAATTATTTTATATCGAAACTGCTGTGAAATATGGAATCTAGAGGCTAAAAGTTCTAAAAAAATTCTACCTCTGTATTTATTTTTCTCTAGGTAGGTGATGCGAACATAAAAATTCAAGGAAGTGCCTACGCCTCATAAAAAATTTATTTAATTGAATGTAGATACGCAAACACTCTGCTTCACAGAACTTCGTGCATAAATTTTGAGAATTTTTTATCGAGAGTGAGCCAATGATTACGATGATTATATCAGATCAATGCTTTAAAAATAATTGTCGGAGATAGTTTTAAAATTTGTGACCGATCTTATGCGAAACAGACTATAGTATTGCTTTTGATTTAAATTTGCTAGTTTGTGACTTGTTGTTTGACATATTAGCCATGATATCACAAATACTTTAAATTAGGGTTCTAATAGAAAATCTAGTGGGGTATTCCTTTTCTAATATTATTTAAATTCCTGGTTGTGTCGGCGCTCTAATGTCGGCGATCTAATGTCGTGCGCTCTAATGTCTGCTTGCCTTTGAGTTCATCGGAGGGAAAAATCACCATTGCTCGATACTGCAGAATATCAGTCTTACCGTATGGATTTAAACAATTTTGTTGCCACTTTGAATATGTTCAAAAACGGCAGGCTTAAATGAAAAGAAAAAATAAAATAAAAATAACAAATAAAAATCAGCTGTTGTTTAATTTTTTCGAGAAGCTTATTTCGACTTCACAGTCATGTTTGAATCACATGTCGAAATTGTTTAATTTTTCCAAGAGCAAAGAAATAGCGCATAGCAAAATAATGCGTTTGTATCAGACCGAGTTAGCTATTGGTTAGGCAATACATGGAGTACAAAAATTATTGCCCAAATCGTTGCTCGGAGCACATTTCATAGGGCACGCAAGTGTAATTGTTGAATCCTCTCGCAAAGCCATCCTTGCAAGCGCAAGCCGGCTTATTGCAAACGATTGAACAAGTCGGATGAATGCCCTTCAACACTTGCTTGCATTTCAATTCGCAAAAACTTCCGCACGGATTCATCTCCTCATTCTGTGGGCATTTTAATATTTCTGTAAAGAACATAAATTCTTTTAATCGACAAAATTCAGTTCATTCAGCATGCGTGAATTCGCTTCTCCTGCGCATACTTCAAAATTTTTCTTTGCTATTGGAACTCACTTCTCTTGCAAACATTATAAAATCTTTTTTTATCTTTGTGATTGGAAACTTTTCAGTTATTTTTAATTTATTTTTTTATTTCTTGCTCTTCTTTCTCCTTAACCATGAACTTCCAGGCGTATGTAAATCTCTACTTGTTTGTATGAACATTAAGCCAGAAAAGTTAATTACGAGTTTATTGTTGTGCAAAATTATTCTTAAGAAAGTAATTTCGAGAAACTTACGAAGTTAATTATGAAAAGTCAATATTATAATTAATTAGAATTCTACCATTTTCTAAATAATTATTTATTGCTGACGAAGCGCACTGAGTGCAATTTAAAACAGTGCATCGCTTTTGAAAAAATTGGTGGAAATGAATTGCGGCTTTTCTCTACGATATTTAACAATTAAACATAATACTGAAAGATTCGAATAAATGAAAGACAAGAAAAAGTGTACTAAAATGTACGAAGATAGATAATGAATTAAAATTTGTGCTATAAACATGCTAGCATACATGTAAGGGAGGAAGTTCAGGAGTGATTTTTACTCCCAAAATGGCTTCTGACGCCTCGCATAAATGGCCGTGACTTCCTCATGAACTGTCAATTTTCCGAAAAAATCGTAGAAATGTGCTTTTTTTAAGCATTTTTAGCTGATTTTTTGCTTTTAAATAGCGTGTCGAAATTTTGGTGTGCCTTCATTTTTGAACTACATGTATTTTGTTCAATTTTCTTGAGTTTTCTCAGATCAAAATCATCTAACGTTTTCTGTATTCCAGAAGAGATTATCATTGTCTAAAAGGAAAAAAAAAGTGTTGAAGTGCATCCATCGTTTTCAAGCCCAAAAGAGACACTTTTTGAAAATTTTGCAGAGCCGACCTCAAGAATATCCGTGCTGCGCAAATGTAGGGGCGAATACGCAATAAAACAAACAGACATTTAAGGCTCAAGTAGAATAATGCTATTCTCTAGTTTACTGGGACATACAGGATTT
Source organism: Mermis nigrescens (assembly GCA_036768485.1). Classification (NCBI taxonomy): domain Eukaryota; kingdom Metazoa; phylum Nematoda; class Enoplea; order Mermithida; family Mermithidae; genus Mermis; species Mermis nigrescens. Next base: position 10,396,443 of record JAVLUZ010000142.1, on the reverse strand, counting down.
TCGACAGAGATGGCTGGCAGTACCCCAACCAAAGAAATTAATGTCGTTCAGCTGCCTTTCTTATTCCTTACAAGTCTAATAAAATGAAATTGAACGTAAAACAATTCCCCTTGAAGTATGACATGAAACTATTTAAATTATAGTGTTTTTACTCCATTGTCAGAAGCACTGAATCCTCAACGTTAAAAAAGGAAAACTACATAATTGACATTAAATTGATTTTTGAGATTATTAAAAAAATCAGATGATGTCTCGTTCGTGAGTATTTTAATGCGCAAAACCTCGAAAATTCGTGATAAAAATGGCTTAGTTCGGTAAAAAATTATCACGCCGACAATGTGTTATGTCGACGTTAGGAGCAGCCATCCACCAACCCGCCATCCGTCAAAATACGTCCTACGGTTTAGAATAAGAAATCAGTCGTTTACCTGGGCAATAAATTGGCAGTAGTGCAGGTGCCTCTTGGACCTCTGACGAAGCCCTCGAGGCAATGGCAAGCGGACCCTTGGCAGCGTCGGTGCCGCGGGCAATACGGATTCAGGTTTCGACAGCTCGGTTCGCACCTGGACCCGCACGGGTTTAAAAATTCGTTCCTCATGCAATCGCGTGCCAACATTGCCGATTCTTCTTCGTCAACAAGATCGTCGGAGTCGGGTCTGAAGCTAGGCTCTCTGTCGTCGTACGAATCCCGGTCGTTGTCTTCGTCGAAGTCAAAATCGATTTCTTGTCTTTCACGTCCCCCTGCGGAATTATGAAGTCATAATTAAAAATTGGATAAAAGGGATTCCCGGAGAATTACTCGCCAATCGTATACGAGTGAGTAAGACTTTTTGAGTACAGATGTATAAGTTACGATCTCATCGAGAAAACAGCCCTTCAACGATGAAGGATAAAATTTTTTATTTTACAGTTGCTTATTTTGAACATTGCCGTTTATCACTTTTGTTCTAAAATCTGCCTTTGATTTCACCTTAAGCCTCTATTGTTTAAAGGTTTTTGTTGACGCTTTGTATTTATGGATAATGAATTTAGTCAACATTGCTCGACATTCTCCGTTTGTCATTAAGGCGAAATAAAATGCCTAAAGTTTATCCGCCCTATCCTATTTCTCCGTCTAACGGAAAAGCGGATTATTTTTAGATTACCGCTAATTCCACTTCTTACCGTCCCATATCCCAATTCTCTGACTTATTTGTACGAGAGGCTATTTTAAAACATAAAATTTCCTACCCGACTGTCCCAAGCTCCGACCTTGTAAAGGTTGACGAGCGTGGAGAACAAGCAAATTAATTTGTAGCGCATAAGGATAAGCTACGCAGAACGCACATATGTAGGTGAAGCTAGAACATGTAATCACGAATATGCACGATGAAGCCTCCCCCTTAATCTCATGCTACGCCAGCATAAACGGCAAACGCTGTAGTGTCTTTCATTTATTCGAGAGCTTTTTAACTAGTTTTGTTTCGTGTGAGTAAGGCACAACCACATGTGGGCGTAGGGGGTTCGGGGGATGCACCCCCAGAAGTTGAAATACGTCCCTCCAGAAATCAAAATACCCCCCAGAATTCAAATTTTAAAATTATTTCTGCTTTTTTAGCAATTTTTGATGCCATTGGATAGTGCTCGATGAGAAACGTCGAAAAATAGTGTTGTTTCCGCCATACGACCACTTTTAAGACCATTTTTTGACCTTTGAAAATTTTTTCACCCCCCCCCAGAATTTTGGTGCCGCCCACCTATGACTATAACTTACTTTTAGGTATACAGTCTTCCCGTTGAACAATGCTCAAGGTCATCTTTCAATCGGTATACTGTAGAATATGATCTCTGCCGATTAGATACTTTCAAGCGACATATTGTTTTTTAAATTTCTCATCACAAAGCGGAGTCTGTTGATTATTTATCACCTGATTAATTAGCATAATACGTATTTAGTAGGTATCTGATTTACAAGCAATATACCACAAAATTTCCGGTGCTTTCTTGATCTTTGAACGTTTTTGCACCAACATACTTCCACCAGAATACATGTACTTACTGCGCATGTACGGATACTCATAGCTGGGCAGCACCAAAATTCTGGGAGGGGGTGTGCAAGATTTTTTAAAGGTAAAAAAATGTTCTTAAAAATGGTGGTATGGCGAAAAACACACCAATTTTTCAACGTTTATCATCGAGCACTATCCATTGGCATCAAAAAATTGCGAAAAAATTCAAAAAATGAATTCTGTGGGGTATTTTGGTTTCTAGGGGGTATTCGGCCTTCTGGGGGGTGCATATCCCCCACGCCCACGTGTGAATACAACGATGTATTTGCCCAATTATGTCATTTTCGTTTTCTTCGATCATCTTGATTTTAATTTTAAATTGCCTCTTCATTCCACTCAATAAAACCTTGTAAGGGATCCCGCAGACATTATTATTTTTGAAGAACTATTTTTCCATATTTTCCTATGCGCATTTTGAAACATGTTCGAGCAAAAAAATTTTCAATTTTTCTATTGCTTGTTACGCGATTTTCGCATGTATTGAGTGTTTCTGTATATATTGAGAAGCTAGCTGTTTTTGCGTCTAAAAAGCTGTAAAAAGTTGAAGACTGGTTTCAGAATCCATTTTTCACATCAAAACTTCCAAACTTCGTTCTGTATATATTAAGCCGTGAAATCTCTACATGTTAGTCTGTACAGAACGACATTTCTCATGGACAGATTCTATGGTGTGCTGATGCAGATTGATCTTGACAAACTCGTGATTTACGGCAAAATATTCAGATGAAATAGACGAGTGATGTGAATAACAGAACATCTGAAATTCCAAAGTTGAGGAATTTAGATAAAAGACAATTATCAATACATGAGCATCACATTTCATTGTTTAAGATTTAAGACTAACAATCGATTTCATCACATTAAACGAAAGAAAAAATGGCGAAAGCAAACTTAGAAAGATTTTTATAGGAACTTTACCGATTTCTCGAAGCTTCCTTCCTTCGTTCGCTAACTTGACGAGCGGGAAAAACAGTGTATTGTCAAGGACGATTTTTGACTCAACCCAAGAATTTTTGATTTTCCAATAAATCGTAAGAATAGCACTGTTTTTAGCGTTTTTAGCGATCTATAGTTAGAAAGTGCCACTTTTTTAACTATATTTTGTCGAATTTTGATTAATTTTATAATGAAAGCTTCCGTTTTTTTATTCTACGTCATCTTAAAATTGTAGGAAATGTCCTAGCGTTTCTTATCGATATTATTAATCAAAAATTAGGCACATAGCTGGCCTTCAAAATTTGAGGAGGGACTAAAATCGTTAAAAATCTCAACAAACTCTACATGTTGGAGTAAAAGGAAATTGTAAAAAATTTAAAAATTTGATTTCAATTTTCTCCAAAAAGTAACTAGTATAAAATGGTCACACAAATTATTTTTTAACATTAAATCAAAGCTCGACTATGCTGAAAAATTGTTAATTTGTTTTCTACTCAATACTGATTATTTATTGCAAACAAAAGCGATATGACAAATAAATAACTACGTGGAGCGTCAGAAAATGTTGACATGTTCACTATGCATACATAGGTGGGCAGCATCAAAATTCTGAGGGGTGGAAAAATTTCTGGGGGGGGGTGAAAAAATTTTCACAGGTAAAAAAATGGTCTTAAAAGTTGTTTTATGGCGAAAAAACACCATTTTTCGACTTTTCTCATCGAGCACTATCTTAATGGCATCAAAAAATTGTTAAAAAAGCAAAAAAAATTTTTCTGGGGGGGTATTTTGATTTCTGGGGGGTTTTTCAACTTCTGGGGGTTGCATACCCCCAAACCACCCCTACGCCCATGTGTGTATGCATACACAGACTAGGGCTGTTTGAAAGATAAAAATTGTGCAAGAGTAATAAATTCGACGCGAAGCGCCCGAAAATTTCGGGTCTATTAGACTAAAATCTATTCTGCGGTCGTTCGAATGATGTTCAATAATTCAGTTTTTTTTTTTGAGGACCCTCGTCGAATATACTCGTACTTTAAAAATTTTCGTTGGACTAATCCTTCCTTATCCCCCCAAAGCTATTCGCATAAAGTTTTTTTCGGTGCTTTGCGTTAAACGACTATTTATGACAATTTCTTTTAAATTTTATTCGATTATTCTCGGAAATTCGTTATTTTTCTATCGTCAAAAAAGAGGGTCGTCAGAACCCCAAAAAAATTACATTTTTGACGCGTATCCATCGTTCTGAACTAAAAGCTTCAGACAAAAGTTATTGTTTCACCTTCGCCACAGGTTGACGTGGAGGGAGTTTTGTTTCGACCTCCAAACGAATTGACATTCCTCGCGATTTTGCAGGTTTAGCGCCCCTTATATATCCGAGAATTTGGTGGCTGCCACACGTGGGCGTGGGGAAAAGGGAAGGTTTGAGGGTATGCAACTCTCAGAAGGGCGAAACCCCCCAGAAACCAAAATACCGCCCCAGAATCAGATTTTTGAGAATTTTTTCCGTTTTTTTCGCAATTTTTTGATGTTTTTTTGATGAAAATGGTGCTTTTCGCCATACTACCATTTTTAGGACCATTTTTTGAACTTTCAAAAAGCACACCCTCCAGAATTTTGTTGATGCCCGGCTATGGTCGCTGCCCATCGCATTACCCCCGCATCCTCTCAGATTAATCTCTGTCAAAATATTTCTTCAGGCAAATATAAGAAAAACAAATGTTGGAAATTTTTTGCGCTCTAGTTTTGGTGTTAACCGCTTTTCACCGCTGTCGATAAGCTATAAAGAGTCAAAGAATATGTAGAAAAATAAAACATGTAAATTGATGGTACATAAATTGTATTTCTGGACTGAATTATTTGAGTTTTGAAAGATATTGATTCATTCGACGGTCTAATAGTAAATTTAATTTATTTAATCGTTCATGAGTTCAAAACTAATTTTGAGCTGATTACCGAAAAATTATTAATGTTTTATTTTAACACGCATCGTTTTACTCGGTGTGCCGTATCTAGAATGGCACGTTGGCCTGGGAACGCAACGATGGCCCCGTCTGGCGTAGCCTGGCCTGCAAACGCAAGCGGGAGGATCACAAACGAAAGGACACGGACGGCGCCTCAAACCCTCTAAAACGTCCTCGCAGCGTAATTCGCATAAATTGCCACATGGGTTGAATACTTCTCGACGTGGGCATTTGAAACCTGAGGAACAATATATTATTATTACATAGCATTATACCTTTTGCGATTCGAGGAGAAAACTACGGAAACGTTTTTTTAATCAAACTTTGCAACATTTTCGGTCCGATTGCTCTTTTCGTCCCAATAAATTTTTAAGGATTTAGAAAGCATTACGTACGAATGACGAAATACGCAAGATTCTATTAGTTTCCTTCTATTATTAATATTTTAATATGTACAGTTGGTCAAAAGTGATCTAAATTATCGCATACATATAACGACTAGAAATTTGGTTGCGGCTCTCTGGCCATTTTTCTAGAGGGGAGCCAAAAACATCTCAAAATGACTAAAAATGCAATTTCTTTCTCCAAAATCGTAATCAAAAAGTTTTCTGGCTCTGGCGCACGGAGTACGACCAAGTTTGGATGGGGATCAGACGCGCACATGGTGGTTCGAGGGTCTCTCGACCCCCAGAATGAAAAAATGGAAAATTTGCTCGAAAAATGAGGCAAAATGATGGCCAGAAATAGAGACTTTGTTTTTGACGCTCCGCTTACACAAGTTTTCAAGGCCATTTTAGCCCTAAGAATCTCAATTCTTGATTCCTCAGAACGGCTGACTCCACAGATCGGTCATGTTGTACATCTGTGATGAAGGTCTTCCATCCCCCCATTTAAATGTAAGTGAATCGTGCAGAGAATAAGCAAGATGAAAGGTAAAACCAAAAAGCAAAAAAGGCTTGTAAAACAGGTGAATATCGGACTTTTGCGCTCTAGGCTAAAAAAGTCACATCGCTCTTGAAGCGGTCAGAAAGTCTACAAAATGATCCATATTAATTCATCTTTCCTTTCTGTTTTTATTCCTTTTTTAATTATTGTTTTAACTCGCTTACTGTCTCTTGGACACTGATCCTTTCTGATGCAAGTACCATTGTTGCGAACCAGATTCTTTTTGCAATGGCAAGCGGGCCGTCGGCAAACGCCTTCACAATCCACGTTGTCCGTGAAGGCACTTTCGCAAGTCGGCTCGCATTCTCGCCTGCACGAATTCATATATTCCGTCACGCGATTGCACGCTTCCGCGTCATCGTAATCTGCATTTTTTGACACGATATTAAGTTTATAAATTGAAAAGTGTTCGCGAACTGCTCCGATTTCTATTGTATTTTTGCCACTGATGTGACTTAATATTATTGTAAATAACTTGAGAAATTAACTTTGGGAACTAACTCTTCCTAGTTTTTGTTTTTTTTTTGTAATAAATTTTTTGCTCTACGATTATTTCAAAATGAGTCTCTGTTCGAACTTTTGAATGTTCAGCATTATCATTATTCGGATTATCAGTAGTACAATGCGTATAACCTTAATTCTCTTTTTATGAAACTCTACTGTCAATAATTGCTATCAAATTACTCGGCATCACAAAAGAACTTGCGAGTCTTGACTCAAACAGTGCCGAAAAAATGTTCAAGTATGAATCAAAAATAATGAGCAAAAACAAATTTTCTATGTAATGCGAGAAAAAATATAATCCTCTGAGAAATCAGGTAAAACAATATTAAGGGCTTTAATAATAATAATAGTAATAATAATAATAATAATAATAATAATAATAATAATAATAATAATAATAATAATAATAATAATAATAATAATAATAATAATAATAATATAATAATAATAATAATAATAATAATAATAATGAAATTAATAATAATAATAATTATCAAAAATATACGTAGAATTAGAGTAAATATCATTTGCAAATGTAAATAAAGCAAAAAATGAATAATTAAGTAAATAAATGAATAACTAAATAAATAAATAATCAAATAAATAATAAATAAATAAATAAATAAATAAAGTAAATCATGCAAATCATACCGATATAACCACTTTTGGCCAAGGCAATAGGCACTTAGTGCAATAAAATAGAACATAGTGCACAGATCATTAAGCAAAATTACATGCGACTGAATCTTGCTTTCGAATTTATCGCGTAACTGACCTTTCAAACGTGCAATTGTCAGAAAAGACGTGCGTCATTTCTAAAAGGTTCTTACTGATTACAAATCAGCTGTTTTTTCTAGAAAAGGGTGAAATGCAATTCGCATGATCTACTTCATTCTCACGTGACAGGCTCGTATAGATACGATGAAGAGAAGAAAAGTGAAAAAATATATTAAATGAGTAATAGTCGGTTCGGTTGTCAAGAATAAATAATTCAGATTAGAATATTTGAAATCTTCAATTGAAATTTTTTCCATTCCGATTCTTGCAGACTAAACTTTCTGAGTTGCAAGCACTAGTTTTTTCTAGAAAATTGAATTTAAAACATGAAAGTTGCAGAAATATTTTGATCTCTGTTAAAAATTGTAATTTTTATTTTCATGCACACCGGTGTGCATGTTTGGATTATATGTATGTAGTTATCTTCATGACATCTAGCGAATTGATATTCAGAGAGACGAAATCTTAACTCTAAAAAATTGCAAGATTGTACAAACTCCATAAATATATTTAAAATTTGTGGTCCTATGGAAAGACTTGACCAAAAAAAATGTGGTGGGTCGGTCTGAAAATTTTTAATTTTTTTGGCGACATTTTCGCAAATTAAAGCCAATAACGTCACATGTCGATCATTTCTAAAAAAACCTAAAGTCCGTTTAATTTGCTTGGAGCTTTTCGAAAAAAATTTGAAGTGCCTACAAAAGTGCTTTAAACTAACGCTGTAGTTTCGATATGCTTTAGTATATCGACTTATGGTAAGGCGTTTGCCATCGCAAAACCATATTGCTGTAACTAAATTTTAATTCACTTCTGTATAATAATTTATTCGAATAAAATTTAAAAGAAAACCGCAAAGCTATATTCCTGTTTCATTAAACTTCGCGGTTTTCTTTTGAATTTAACTGCATGAATCCGGCTACAAAAAGGATTTAGACTTTTGATGCAGTAATGCGGTTTGGCAATAACAAGCGTCTCATCATAACTGGAAATACTGTAGAATATCAGAACTATACTGTTAGTGTAAAACCACTTTTGTAGGCACTTTAGTTTTTTCCTCAAAGGTAAATGAAATGAACTATAAATTAAACAGACGATAGTAATATTTCCAGTTGTTGTGTAATAAGCGTGTGTGTGTGTGTAAAAGTTTACTGAATAACTCAATGCTCCTCATATATTGACAAATGATGGGAATTACCTATGTATTTCAGTCCCTTGATTCCGAATTTTTAAATCAAAGTGACTCCGATCGGGCTGAAACTCGAAAAACATGGGTTATTCCGAAAAAGTGTCTGGCCATCCACTTTTCAAGGCGTTTCGTACTGCCAAAGAATAAATAATTTTACACCTGCTACCTATAGTCTGTTTCACATAAATTTGGGCACAAATTTTGAGAATTTTTTCAAAAGCCGACGGATTACGATAATTATATATGTATAATCGCAATCTGTCGGTTGGCTTATGGTCGGACATAATTTTTAAAATTCATTCCCTGTGTGAAACAGACCGAGACCACGGGCGAACTGTACATATGTAGCGGAAACTTGAGTGACTCAGTCACATAACCATGCGTAGGCAGCAGGAAAATTCTAGGGGAAGTCAGGATGGGTAAAATTGCCAAAAAATGTTACTAAAAATAGAATTCTGGAGTTACAGTAATCTGAGGGGCTTTTCAACTTCTGGGGGGTACCGTACAACCCTCGCGCCCATGTGTGGTCACAACATAATGAAATTTTGAAGATGCATTACGAGGCATAGTACCTACGTTTTTTCGAGACCCCACGATGGCAACCGTAAAATCTCTGACGAGTTCTGTAAACCTACATATTGTACCTACCTGACAGACTGCGGAACAAAGATTTTATGCTAACCGAGTTTTATGTTAGCATTTACAAGTAGGTACCTTCAGACCGAGTTGTTAATCGCTTTGATAACTTTAGTTGCCGGAAATAAAGCATTCTTCTTGGAATTTTGGTATAATGCCTTTTTTTACAGCGAAATAATGATCTGACTTTTACCGCCGAAGAGAATATTTCGAGATAAAGTTTATCGTTTTTCGATCTTAAGCCAGTCTATTACCTACCTATATTACATACTAAGTATACCGAAGACAGTTGGATCCTGTAGTCATTTTGAAGTAAAAAAATACAGGCAATCAATTTAACGCAAGAAAATGGTCTTGAAACTCTAAATTATCCAACTTTACCTTCTATGTATGTAAAAGCCAAGTTTTAGTCTTATTAGCCGGAGGATAGAATCAGCATGCAAGAATAATGCGAATTAAGACTTAGGCGCAGTCTTAGGAGCCGCTGATTTCGAAGCTGCATTGAAATTTTCGGCCGAAATACTGCATATTTGAGAGCATGAATCGCTTGCGCTCGGAAGGTCAATTCAGACTTATAGTTTGGAAGCCATTTATACATATGAAAGTAAATCAACAATACAAAAATGTAGCATGCTTCGTTTGATGTCTCATTATCAAGCGTATACCGTATAAAAAGGCAATAATTATTATCAACAATCTAATCGACGAGCAATATCTGTAGGTACACAAATTTCATTCAACGCAGCGTAATCAAATCGGCGAGGCAGTATTTTTTTCAAAAAAAGCCTGGCTACTGCGATCGAGTTGGAGGCTTTGGTGGAGCTAAAGTAATACAGATAAGATAATAATGAGGTAATTATAATGAATTACATTATCAAACAATAATAATTTATTTATCGTGATAAAATTTTTTATTTTTTATTACATTATATTTATCGATTTATTTTGTATAATAATAAGTCATTTTGAATTTATCTTTCATTTTTTAGAAGTTTATTATGTAATCTTACTGAATTCAAGGCACTGATAGCTCACCTGCGAAATCATACCAAAATCGCTTGATATTTGCAACCGCAAGTTTCGCGCCATTCATCGTTTGCCACGGATAGCAAAACGCAGCAGCTATGCCAGCGCTAGCCGAAGTGTAAACGAGTCGCCTTAATTTTCCATCTTGAGTAATACAAAATTCGATACGGGTTTATGCAAGTCGAGCAATGGCAAAATAGAAATATCTCCCTGCTTTACTCTCTATCGTTGTTCTTAACTTTACAGAAAATTCAATGAAATGAGTAATGCGTTTTAAATTATGCTAAATTATAGTTCTCAGCATACTCGGGTAGCACCGAAATTAGGATGAGCCAAACCACCGAAAATGTTACTAAAGATAGAATTCTGGGGTCTACAGTAATCCGCGGGGGTTCTTCAACTTCTGGGAGTACAAACCCTCCAAACACCTCACGCCCATGAGTTGTTCGATTCTCAGGCTTTTAATTATCGATAAGTTCGAAAATTTTGCAATTTCATGTTATTTATTAATTATCTGTTTTAGATTATTATTATGATTATTATCATCATATTATTATTATTATTATTATTATTATTATTATTATTATGAAGCCCGTATCCAGGATCCGGCGAAGGGATGCGGAGGACCCACAGGCACGTAGCTGGCCGTCCTATTTTGAGGGGGACCAACATTAATTTTGGGGGGACTAAGCACAAAAAGGTCCAAAAATAGCACAAAATAACGTTTGAAAAGTCCTATTTTCCCGATTTTTTCTGAACTTTGGGTGGTCCGGAGCACACGTAGGCGCGGGGTAGAGGGGGGTTTCGGGGGTATGCGCCCTCCAGAAGTTGGAATGTCCCCGTCCTCCAGGATCCACTTTTTGAATTTGTTTTTGGTTTTCTAGCGATTTTTTGTTGCCATTGGATAGTGCTCGATGAGAAACGTCGAAAAACGGTGTTTTTTCGCAATACGACCACTTTTAAGATCATTTTTTGACCTTTGAAAACTTTTTCACCCCAGAAATTTTTCACCCCCAGAATTTCGGTGCTGACCACCTATGATCCGGAGTCCGGACCTCCCAGAGATACGTGCCTGCAGACCCAACATAAATTGGGCACAGTCGTAGTACGTGCACAGTTGACCCCTATAGTTGGAAACAACATTCTTTGACCCAGTTTACTGTTTTATTGTCATTGAACATTCGTGTTGGCAGGCTACAATTTCATTCACCAGACTGTGAATCATGATCAAAATTTCATTGATCCAGTTAGTGGGGCTCATACACAAAGAAAAGAATAGTCATTGGGGTTACTTTAAAACCGAAATTGCGAGAGAAAAATGCATGGCACTTCACTGACTTTGCTTCAGGACATTTGGCAGAGTATTGGTGGCGTAAATTGCATAAACAATCACGTTAACGATATTCTGCGTGAAATAACTAGCTAATCGGTTTCCCTTAGCATAAGCGATCATGTTATATTTTGTTTAATTACATGAATGTACATGCTCAATGACAATAAACAGTAAACCAAGTCAATGCTGTTTCCAACTATATGCGTTAACTGTTCACGTACTACGACTGTGCACCTAATGCTGTTCACAAAATTCAGGAACTGTGCACGTGCTACGATTATACCCATAAATTGGTCTATAGCTAGTAAAATTCGTCAATACAGCTCGTAAAAAAGCCGCATTTCGTGACGTTTTTTGACATGCTCTATCCAAAACGATCATAAAATTCAAACTTTTTGACAAAAAATTTCTTCGCTTAAAAAAGGCTATGAAAAGTGACATTTTTTGATCGCGCTTTGGCTAAAATGATGGAAAATACGTTAAATCCGGCGCGAAGCGCCAAAAATTTCAAGATTTTACGACAAAGACATCCGATTTTCTATCTTTCCGTGCATTATCTTACCATACATAATTTCCGGCCAAGGGGTAGGGGCGCCCCACCCGCCCTCTTTTTAAATACGGCCCTGATTATTATTATTATTATTATTATTATTATTATTATTATTATTATTATCATTATATTACTATTATAATTAAAGTTTTATCTAGAAGCTAACCAGTTTCCTGCCCAGCAGGAAGCCACCCATGCCAGCAACTGTAATAAAGGCCGCCTTTGTTATATCAATTTTGTTTTCGTCGTAAAAATACGGACTCAGTTCTACAAAGAGAAATCGGAAAAAATAAGAAAGCAGGAGCATATTTGTGCTAACAAATGTCAATAAGCCAAGTTATGCAAAAAGCGTTCATATACGAACTGCTGACGTACACGAGTTGTTTTTATATTTAGTTTAGCCAACTCGATGCGAGCGGCTTAACTTTCGAAACAAAACTCAACTAAAAACATGTGATATTTGAGACTGAAGGAAAACTTTGCACTAGAAAACGTTAAAAGTTGTTTTCCCATCCAATTAATCTTAGTTTTACCCATAAAAAATCGACCTTAGCCTATAAATGCGAAGAAAAATTTCATAATCTTATCAGAAAATCTCAAAATTCACTTTCGGCGTAAGTCAATTAATAATTAGGTACCAAAGTACGATTATGAAATTACGGTCATCTATTTCGCTAAAGTGGGAAATTCCTATTATTGAACCCAACGTGATTGAAAAAAATGAATACTGCGCTTCGTTCAAAGTTAAGGCGTCAGTGCCGCCATTTTAAGTCAAATCAGATAATTCAAAACTATATGTCCAAACATTCAGGAAAAATAAGTCAACAACTTATCCGGCTAAAGTAAAATTCCTAAACTTTAAAAGCTACTTTTTGCTGGTGGCGCGTGATTTTAAGTAACGCAGAAGGTAAATAACTATCACTAAATAACTATATAAACATTTTAAGATAGAATTTTAATTTTTTCGGAGAAAGGCGTCAGATCTAAACTCGCATAAATGCCATATAAAGTATTTAAAAGCGAATATCGCTTCATTCCCTAGAAGTTTTGGAAATTTTTGCGCCCGTCTTCTGCAAGCCCCGATTTCTTAAGACTAAAATTTTAATGCAAAATTCAGAAAACATATTTTCACGTACCTACTCGTTTTTTTGTTTTATTGGATCGATCACGATAAGAGCGTAAAAAAGAACCTTTTCATTAGCGGCATTCGTGATTCGGTGACAGGGTACAGAGTCCCAGATTTTTTAAAAACTGTCGAAAAAGTTACCTACCGAAAATTCATAATTATGCGCGGAAAGCGTTTTTATTCACCGTTTACTAGCAAATAAAAACGATTTTTTTCAAAATATCCAGAAAACTTGAATTAGGTCGTTTAAATTTGATTTAAGCGAATCGTGACGCAAATTATCGGAAATGGAAGTTCAGATAAAAGCATGGCTAGCAGGTGACTAAACTTAGCGCACCTACGACGTACTTTAAGCTAGTCAACGCTAGTCGAAATTTTTTAGAATTTTAGCCGAAAAATGGGACAAAAGTGTTTACACTGATAAATTTTGATGAGTCAAAAAATTTTCGCTGGGTAAGAAAACGAATCTTCGGAGCAAAAATAAAACTGATTAGACTACCATGAAAGGCAAACGAATTGTCATTTAGAATTACAAAGTGCGAAGCGCGGAGAAAAGTCGTTGAAATCATAGCAGATGGATACAGATCATTATAAAACGCAAATTGATCTTAAGTCGACGGGAGGAGGCCGCCTTCGCCCCTTTTACGGTAGCGTCGCGTCTGCTTATCGCGAGTAAGCTTAGCTCCGGATATTTTCAGGCACGTAGCTGGCCGTCCTATTTCGGAGGGACCAACACCAATTTTAGGATGGATAGATAAAATCCCAAAAATAGCACAAAATAACGTTTAAAGTCTTATTTTTCCAATTTTTCTGAATTTTTTTTGGGGGGATCCTCCAAACCCCTCCCCCATTCCCCCCGGAGATACGTGCCTGGATATTTTCCAACTTTCCGGATATCTATTTTCGTACCGCTATCCTCTATAAGCAAGGTGAAATCAGAAATTAAAAAGCACGCAATTTAAATTAATCCTAGATTTATACTACAATAGTCGTCAAGGGCGGATTTAGGGGAGGGAGTCGTCAAAAAATAGTTGGGCGTAGCGCAATAGAGAGTAATGTGCTTTTTTGGTGATTTCAGCCATTTTAATCATAATCTTATTAATGACATTTACTATTCTTGGCGCTCTAAAAGCTCATATTTGACAATGATTTTCTAGTTCTTACACTGGTTTCCTGAGTTATTTTTGGCGCTTTACGCCGACTTTTGTACTTATTTCACGCCTTTTTGGCAGAAAACTTACGGAGATTTTTCACTTTTTTCGGATCACAAATGATTATGTTTATTTAAAGACGCAAAAATGTTACTTTAAGCGAAAGAAACGGATTTTTTGGACAATTTTGGACGTTACTAGAAAAATTCGGGGCTCCGCCCCCTGTCCGAAAATCCTGGATCCGCCACTGCTTCTTGTATTTATTAGGTAAATAACGTTGAAACTGCTTGAACATACTTTATTTTGGGCCGAAATCACCCGACGGCGCCTACCTAACCTTCGTACCCTTGGGCGGGATTAATACCCCTCTCACCCCTCTTTATCGGGGATCTCTTTCTCATAGAATATAAGAGATTCCAAAATTATACTTCAAAACGTTTTCGCGATTTTTAGATTTCGGAGAGAATGTCGAAATATGGTCTTTTTTAGCCCTATCGTCAGAACTTTTTTGACATTCGAAAATTTTTGGACTCGAGAATTAAGAGCGCCCGAATGTATTACGAGTGAATCGAGAATAAGTACTTTGATAGGCTTCTTTCGATTTGTCCGAGAAGCTGCTCATGTTTGAGAGCTGCTTATTCAAAAAAGCCAAATAGGGACTTATGTACGACACCCTAAAGTCGTGAATAGACTTCTGCAGTTTATTCAATTCTTCTTCCTTCGAGCAGCAACATTTTTTTACTTCTCCTTTTGGTGGATAAAGAGGCAGCTAAGGAAATTGAAACGACGATCAGCTTAATGAATTACTACTTAAAATGAAACAACGATATTTGAGCAAAATACTAAAACAATACAAAATAAGGAAGTTACAACAACAGAATTAACGAACATGAGTGTATCATAAAAAAACAGCGTGGCATTTGAAAAACATAATTTGAAAATATAAAAATATGAAAATACGTGTACATAAAATTAATGAATACGATTAACTGTCATACATGAACTTGAGGGCTTGGGGAGTTTTCAGCTTCCCTTCTCTAAAAGATTCAAGCCCCCCACCCAGAACTTTGTTCATCACCCCGATTCGTAATTTTCGAAAAAAATTCGTAGAAAAAATGCTAATTCAAGGGTTTTTTAGCTATCCGTTTGCTTAAAAAAGTCAAATTTCCAGCGCTTCTCGCAATATGCTTACTTTTTGGCTATTTTATATTATATCATATTACTATATTATACTATATTAGTAATATTTTTTGAAAGTTTTTAACATTTTCTGCTCTAAAAGATAGAGCATCGTCAGAAACGCCAAAATATAATGTTTTACACGCGTATCTACCCTTTTTTGAGCCGCGACGAGGAACTTAGAATTCCACCCCTAGAATTAGCATGCTGCGTATGTCTATTAACCATCATCTATTATTTTGTACTCATCCGCACACGTAGCGGCTAGAAATTTTGGTTGGAGTGGGGGTCCCCGGCCATTGTTAGGGAGAGGGTGAATGATCTCCAATTATTGACAAAAAACGTCTAAAACGGCGACAAAATTCATTTTTTCCAAACATCAGGGCGGGGGTCACAAATTTTCGGACTTTAGGGAAATGTGGAGAAGACCAACTTTGGGTGGGGAACTCACCATCGGCCTGTTACATGTTTGAGTTATTTAAACGTGTTCGACCTCATCTGTAATCCGTATGCTAGTGGCGACAACTTTTATAAGTATGTAAAAAAGCGATGGACAGGGCATACTTTTTAAAGAATCTTATAATCTAATTACAATAGCAATCTTAGTCACGCTTTTGTTATTTATTATTATATAAACTTTTCTTAGCTTACTTCGTCAACGCGCGTCATGATCAGCTTTACAGACTATGCGTATGAAATGAAGCAGCAGAAAGAAAGTAATAGGGATAATAAACGCTGAACAAACAATACGAAATTAATCTAATTGAAACAACGAATGAGCTCGACATTAACGCTTTTGAAATATAAGAACTGAAAAGTCGGTATGTCACTTTATAACTAGATCCACAGTCAGACTTAGAGTCACTCATGGTCATACCTGGGCATGAGGGGTAGCGGGGTATGCACCCCGGAAACCCGAATACCCCCTCCCCAGAATTCAATTTTTGAAAATTTTTTGTTTTTTTCGCAATTTTTTGATGAAAAGGATAGTGCTCGATGAGAAACGTTGGAAAATGATGTTTTTATCGCCAAACCACCATTTTTAAGGCCATTTTTGACCTATAAAAAAATCTTGTACCCCTAAGCTTTACTGCCGCCCACCTATGCTCATGGTCTCTTAAGAGTAGGCGGATCTATAGGATACCTTTGGTCCAAAATCGGGACGTTTGAAAAAAGTAGTACTTTTCAAAATAACGTTTAACAATAAAACATCAAATTCATACGTATTTACTGTTAGATGATATCTGATTCAGCAAATTTTCGCACCCAAAATCTTTTTATACATTTCGCAACACGATAAAGAATAATTTATTTTAATTTGAAGCAACCATTTCACGGTTTTAGCATTCAATCGATTTCGATCGTCTGTCCACTGCTTTGTGCACAAGGAAAATACTCGTTCCGCAGCTACGTTTGATGTAGGAATTGGAAAAAATTACGTTAACTAGAGTTTTCAAATCAACAAATATTTTGGTTTGAAACAAAGTGGAATATTTTTATCAATCGGCCAGAAGAAGCTTCCAATAATGAGTTTAACTCATTTTTTCCATCAAACAATGAATCTTTCATGGCAATATCTGGCAATAGATATTCAGTCGACTTTTGAACTTCGTCATATTTAATATTAGCTTATAACATCGAACAATTGGTTGAACAAGGATGATTATCTAAGCAGAAGCACATATCGATATAATTAATCGCCGTTTTATAACAGTCGATGAATTTATTTAATGTTCAGCTTGATTATCTTAAAATTTTTGAAAAGTTCGGGACAAATCAGGATGGGAACCCGAATTTCAGGACAAAATCAGGACATTTGTAGAATCAGGACGAGCTACTAAAAATCAGTACAATCCTGATAAAATCAGTACATCTGGGCACCCTATGTACTTCTTTTGGGGATTAATCTATAAATCAAAAATCATCCTTTTCTCAATAACAGATGCTCGATAAAATTCACTGGCCTGAAACAATCGTCCTACAGAAAAGAAATAAGGTATGTTTCCTTCTAGAATCCATGCGAAAGATTAAGATTTGACTTTCAATAAAAACTCGTAAGAATCGCTCATTTTCATTGTTTTATGCATTTTTAGAACTGGTGATTCCTTTATTCCAGGCTGTTGGAATCAATTTAGCTTATTAGTAACTACCTTAGAGCATAGATGCACAGGATCAGGGTTGGCATGGGGCGGGTAAAATCCAAGAAATACAAACCAGTAAACTTACTGTTCAAAACTTTTGCTACTATTCATTGGGTTTTTTCTTAATTTTAATTTTTTTAAAAATTATTTTAAAATTTTTTCTTTACTTTTCATAGTAATACATAATTTTTATAGCGTTTTCAGTCTAATTTGACTGCATTGTATTGCTTTTAACACAAGGAACTATAGAAAGTAATCAACTTTTGGCGCTTTATGGTTAAAAAAACAATAAAGTATTCCTAAAAATTTTTGGCATTGTTACCGCTTGTCCTCAGCAGAAAACGTTCAGTCAGCTCAAACTCGCCAGATGTACCTGTCTGGTTGACTCTTCAGTGGGGTTAACCTTCTCATTTGCATGTATTCCTAGAAGACTCTGTCAGAAAAATTTACCTACCACATGTCATAAAAAATAACTGGGTTAAATTATGATAGAAGAATTTGAAAAAATTAGCACGGGCTTTGATGTTCTTTATTCTGTATTTTATTTTTTCATGACTGTTCATTTTTTCCAATGTTTCTGTTGACACGGGGGCAAATTCAAGGGGCGGCGGCCGCCATGCATAAGTCAATGAAATTTAATGATTTTTTTCGCTCAAAATTGTCGAAAATTTCAAAATTGCACGAGAAAATATTGCGTCAAAAGTGATTTTTAAGTAAAAGTATATCAATGTAGAACGCCGAAAAAACGCTATTTCGCAAGACGATTTTTTGAACCCATTTTTAACTGTTTTTGGGAAAGTTGGGGTACCACCCTCCCTCTTAGGAAAATCCTAGATCCACCACTCCACCACTGTGTTGACATATGTTCGCTGCTGCAATAAACTTTAAAACTTTCAAGAATTTGCCTCGTCTTAGGACCATAGGTGGGCAGCACCGAAATTCTGAGGGGGGGTGAAAAATTTTTCAAAGGTCAAAAAATGGTCTTAAAAGTGGTCGCATGGCGAAAAAACACCATTGTTCGACGTTTCTCATCGAGCACTATCCAATGGCATCAAAAAATCGCTAAAAAAGCAAAAAAAATTTCAAAATTTGAATTCTGGGGGAGGGGGTATTTCGATTTCTGGGGGGTATTTCAACTTCTGGGGGTGCATCAGTGATCGACCGGGTACCCGGACCCGGCCGGTCATAGCAGGCCCGGGCCCGGGCCCGGCTGAAAACCACCGGGCCTCAAATAATTATCGTTAATATTTTAGACGTTTACTATTTCAGCTGTTGTCCGTATTTCTTATGAATTTGCTAGCCTGTGATTCTATTTAAATCCATTAAAGATGTATCAATGACAATTTTGTTCTTATCGTTTTCAGGCCCATTTGTGGCCTTCTTATTAACAAGATATAATTCAGAAAACAGAACATGCGCAAAAACATAAGAAAATTTGGCCATTCCTTTCATTTAAAATAGGATTATGTGTCCTGTCCTTGTAAAGACAAGACAAAGCAAAGCAATAGACATACTGACAAACTGGTACACAATCATTTTCGCACATTTACTGTTATGCTCAACAAGCATGCGCAGTTTCATTCAACGAACAAATAGAGCAATAAATCACTAAAGTGATGTGAATTGATCGATTATTTTAGCTAATTTAAGCTTTTGAACTCATTGGATCTATATAACAATAAATATAATAAAGACTCGGCACGAAGCGCCGGAAAATTTTCGACGTTTTTGCCTTTTTTGAACTCAATTTTCTGGACACAATTATTACACTCGAAAAATCAACAAAATTTCTGAAAAATTTCGGGGGGGGCATGTGCCCCCGATGCCCCCTGGCTACGCCTATGGCTTCAATACGTGTGCTATCCTATACACTACACAATTTCAATTGACGTCAATGTACGCTATAGTTTGAGTTCTAAAATCCAAACAGCATATCTTCTATCCGACCATATCATAGTCGCTGTTATGTCTGAATGCATAAATTTAATGCTCAATTTCCTTTAAATATCTACATGAAACCTTGTGCTTTTTCAAACCGTGTTTAGTTGCACGTGCATTTTAATAATGGAATTGCGCGCTATTGTATTAAAAACTTTGTTCTTGCTTGAATAATGCTACCAAAATCCTTGCTAACTACTTAATTTATTTTTAGAAAGATTGAATAATTAACAGAGCTTAGAATTCAAAAATCTTCTTGATACAGCAGTAAGCCTTGCGTTTGACAAATAACAAATGTAAAATCGGTCTAAATATGTATCTTATGCATAACATTATATTGGAAGCAAGGCATGTTGTTAGTATATAAGCCCGGGCCCGGGCCCGGTACCAAGCCCGGCAGCAAAGCCGGGCCCGGGCCCGGTATTTTTTGAGCCCGGTCGATCACTGGGGTGCATACCACACCTGGGCGTGGGGGGGGGTTTGGGGGAGTATGCACCCCCAGAAACCAAAATACCCCCCAGAAATCAAAATACCCCCACAGAATTCAATTTTTGAAAATTTTTTTCGTTTTTTTCGCAATTTTTTGATGCCAATGGATAGTGCTTGATGAGAAACGTCGAAAAATGGTGTTTTTATCGCCATACCACCATTTTTAAGGCCATTTTTCGACCTTCAAAAAAGTCTTGCACCCCCTCCCCCCAGAATTTTCTTGCTGCCCACGTATGGTGACATACCCCCAAACCCCCCACGCCCACGTTTGCTTAGGACCTTACGCTTGCTTAATATTTATTTCGATGAAAGCATGTTAATCTTTACTAAAAATTAAAAAAATCAATTTTACTCTAAATAAAAACCATGTAGTCCGAAAAACCCAATGAACCAATGCCAAGTAAACCTACCTACAGGCCTGTAACCAGGGGGAGTGGGGGCTCGAGCCCTCCAGAAATGGAAAAAATTAATTTTTCACAAGGGTTCCCGAAGGGAAGAATTCAAAATTCTCGAAGTGAACTAAGATGACTAGTTTGACCATACTTTCAAGCTGGTCAATTCGGAATTTATCGGCGCTTCGCGCCGAATGTCTTATTTTTTTCTGTTTTGCTTATCATCTACGAAGTCCATATGTGACTTAGATATTAAATATGCAGGAATTTTAAATTACCAACTTTAAATGATCAAGTTATCATTATCTGTGTTTAAAAATAACGAAAATCGACCAAAACCACGGTTTTTACTGAAAGTTGAGTGGTGAAATTGAGCAACTCGGCCATTTACACTATGTCCTAATCAATACAAAGACTTTCGGGTTAAAGTGGAGTACTTTTAATGCTATTTAACCTTTTTTCAGTGAAAATTTCTGAAAATTTTCGGCGCTTCGCGCCGTCGTATATTTAGCCTCAAACGCGCGTTTTAAACACTTCAGAATTCATTCTTATTTAGCCTGAACTCTAAAGCAATAGGTGGTTGCACTGTATCAGTCTTGCAAACTATTTAAAGCAATAACTTTTAGGGATGCAACGGATATCCGGATCCGGATCCATTATTATCCGGTATTATTTTGGATCCGGATCCGGATCCGGTGTTTTGAAAAATTAAGATCCGGATTGGGATCCGGATCCGGTATTATAAAAATAAGATCCGGATCCGGATCCGCTATTTTTACAGTTTAAAACGGATCCTAAACGGATCCAAGAGATTATGATAAAAGGTCATTAAACCTTGAATTGTATTGAAGAAACAACATCATTATGAGACAAAAGCTTTACTTTGATTGACTTGATACTCAAATTCAATGACAAGCAAATTGTATTTAAGAAACAGCAGCTTTTCTGCAACCAAAGGAAATGGTAGATTGCTCAAAGTCATAAGCTCAACTAACCGCTCATCTATATCAATTGATCTTGCATCATCTTTATTCCATTTTTACCCTTAAATCGTACATAAGTTAATTAAGAATCCTCTCATATAAATAAAATATTTCATACAGCAAGTAAGCATGCTTCCATTGTCATTTGCACCTTTTGTTTTTCATGTTTCAAAGCAGTCTTTTCGCAATCTGCGCGTTTTTCTGCAAAGGAAAGTAGACATGCCTGACGCGAATCTTCTACAATCTTTGCTTAACAAGAATACCTCTTTCCTTTTCTTCGATCTGTGGACTCCTCTGCTTTGAACTTTTTATAGTCCGCCGCATGCTTAGTTTGCAGATGCTTTTTCATACAGGTGGTACCAGTGTTTTTTTTGTACCCCGATGTACAAAAACTTTTCGGGACCGTCTTTGTACATGCACAAAGATTTTTGGGAAGACAAAAATTGCAAAAAAGGTCTGAAATTCGCAAAATTTTCGGCGCTTTGCGCCGAAATGAGTAACTGTCAAAAGGAAAAATGTCAAATTTTTTGGCGCTTTGCGCCGTTTTAAGATGATAGTGATTTTCGCACTTGGAGACGCAGAAATTTGCTAAAATACACAACCAATAGTCGATCAACTCTGTGTTCAACACACTAAAATCGCTACTGTACCATATTATAGTACCCTAAAATTTGTGTGTACAAAATGTACAAAGATCTTTTTGGGAAGACAAAAACTGTAAAAGGGGCAAAATTCCCAAAAATTTCGGGCGCTTCGCGCCAAAATGAGTAATTGTTTGTCCTATATATCTTTAAAATAGCAGAGTTTGCATTTAGAATGGAAAGATGTCAAATTATTCGGCGCTTCGCGCCGTTTTGAGGCAATTTTCAATAATTTTTGGTGTCAGAAACCCAGAAATTAGATAAAATACGCTACCAAAGATCGAAAACCCTGTTTTACCACACTAAAATCGCTACAGTACTATAGTACACAAAACTTTGCATGTACTAAATGAACAAAGACTTTTGGGGACTATCTTTGTACATGTACAAACGGACCTTGTAAAAAAAACACTGGGTGGTACCCTCCACCGCTTCTTTAAAGCTTTACTGCGCAGAGATTACATTGAGATTTAGTTTCGTTATCAGCTAGCGTAAAATAGTTTCAGACAGGACTAGAAATGCTTTTTTGGCATTTCCGATTAATGAGAGGAAGACGCCAGATTCGCAGTTTTTCAAGCTACAGCCGAATTAAGATCAATCCGGACCACTTAACCAAGCTCATGCAGCTTTGCTTATTTCATCATCCTACAGTCATTCCGCTTCTAAAACTAATGAGCGCTGTACTTCGCGAACAAAAATTTTAGTATTAAAAAAATTAAGCGTTCATAATGCATATTCATGGATCCGGATCCGGATCCGTTATTATCCGTTATTTTAATAATTAAAGATCCGGATCCGGGTCCGGATCCGTTATTTTAAATTTTATGGATCTGTATCCGGATCCGGATCCGTTATTTTGAATTGTACGGATCCGGATCCGATATTATTGGAAAACCCGGATCCATTGCATCCCTAGAGCTTTGGTGCCGCGCACCTATGGTCATCATGCTAGGTGATCAAGCTAACCCATGACAAGTGGGTTCCTTTGATTATACACAGATTTCTAAAAAAATTAGCAAACAAACCTCAAAATAGTCATTTCATCTTTGAAAAGGTCATGTTATTCCAGAAGTCGAGTTTTACTGACAGAAAACAGTTGTAAGCTGAGAAAAAGGAAAGAACGTGACAGTGATCAACGCAACCCACTCCAAAAGTACCGGTGATGGCATAACAAAAAATTTTAGTCCTCTGTGCAAGTGATTTAATGCTAGTTTTGTTCATCATCTAGTTGAGGATTGGTTGGTCAATTCGCCCAAATCATGTTGTAAATTCACCTAGCCTGGAAATTTTTAAACGCAAACTCAATACTTTCAACCTGTCTATTATTTTAAAGGTGCGTGCATATGTTGTCATTCTTGTGACTTCATGTCCCTATTGCTAACGTTATAGTCGTATATGTTGTAATGTGTGTCATTCGAAAACTCGCTCATTTTTTTTCATCGAAAGTTACATCCTTTTTTGTATTTGTGTTTTTCCGGAGTTGCAATAAATGATTTGATCTAGATCTCGATCTTGAAATCATAATTCATTCTCAGTGATCAGCACCTTTACTAAAACTACCCAATAATCAAATTCATGGCACTGTTTAGCATTGCAATCAAAGTAACCCACCTGGTGGGTCACTTTGATCACAAAAATAGTTCTTGAAAAATAAAATTGTACCCCAAAGGAAAAGTACTTCAGGGTGCCAAAAAGTATGTTCAATAGAGGAGATGTGATAGTTCAAAACAGTACCATTATGATCTAAAAATCTTTTGCAGTTAAAGAATGGCAAGTGATCAAAGTTAAATTACTCGAATTTTGATCAAAGTAGCCCCACGTCACCTTACAAAGCGCACGAATTTTTGGCATACTGTTTAATTTCTATTGACTACGAATGTTTGCAAGCAGGTAATCTTCTCATGGTGACAAACGCTTTGTATCTCTGTGTTGCCTCCAAGTTAAGATAATAGCAAAACTAGAAGATCAGCGCGAAGCGCCGAATTTTCTGGGTTTACTCTCAAAAAAATCATAGCAGAAGAGTGTTATGCAACCGCATTGCTCCATTTCAAGAAATTCTAAATTTTTGCCAAGGGAAATTTCTCTCCCTTACCCCAACTGGCTACGCCAGTGATTCTAGGGGTATTCTGATTTCTGGGTGGGGAACATAGGTGGGCGGTACCTAAATTCTGGGGGTGCAAGACTTTTTAAAGGTCAAAAAAAGGGCCTTGAAAATGGTGGTATGGCGAAAAAACACCCTTTTTCAACGTTTCTCATCGAGCACTATCCATTGGCATCAAAAAATTGCTAAAAAAACAAAAAAACTTCCCAAAAATTGAATTCTGGGGGGTGTTTTAGTTTCTGGGAAAGGCATTTGTGTAGCAGGTTCACATAAGTAATATTGTAAAGGCGTATGAACGCAGTTTGTAGCATCCGATGAAGTGGAAGAAAGTCGCTGCCAACCTGATTCAAAATGTGGAACTCTTGCTTCAAAGCCCAGAGCCTTAACCATTCGACTAATGCTGGTTCATTTCGAATAGAGAACGCATGGTATTTGTAATGCTTTGCATTGGTTTACCTGCTTATTAGGCTTAGAGGCTTAGTATCATGGACTGACTAAAATGTTGGTGCCAGCATTTAAAATAAGCCTGAGTAATGGGATGCGATGAACGACGCGAGTCGCATCCCATTACTTAGGCTTATTTTAAATGCTGGCACCAATATTTTTCAGTCACATGAATCTACAGAAACAAACCGAGCACTGCCTAATTTGTGTTCGACTTGACTCAATTCAAACCAGTTAGGTGGCAGCTTTCACTGAATACTACTTGCTGTATACGTACTTACCGCTCTATCTTAATACATATGTGAACCAGCTACACCAATGCCCTGGAAAGTGCATACCCCATGCCCAGGTATGGTGGGGGGAGGGTATTTGGCCTTCTGGGGATTGCATACCCCCAAATCCCCTCCACCCCAAACCTAGGTGTAATCGCATCCCATTACTTAGGCTCAAGCGCACTTTAAACACTCCATTTCTATACAGCCTAAAGCATATTTTGCATTAATTTATGTGAGTACTACCAGGGAACAACCGAAGCTTCGGCTGGGGTGCTCTCTTGCTTCGGCCGAAGGCCGAAGACAAGAAGGAGAAAAAAGGCCGAAGGCCGAAGCTTTTCGAGGCACTTTTTTATTCACATTAAAGTTTAGACAATGTGCAATATAACTAACCCAAGACGACGCCATTCAGCTCAATTTATCTTCTAGTCGCCTTAAGTTTTATTAAAATATGCTCACAACAGTAACTTTGACTATATAAACAGCAAGCAATCATGTACTAATAGCAAAAGCTGACTCATCTAAGCATTATATCCGCTCCGCATCTGATTCCATTTTAGAAAAGTTCGACTATGAATGAATCAATAGTGAAAATGATGAGACACTTAAGGGAAAAGCCACACCTTTATTCCTGCATGTCTCACATTTGAAGGCATGTCTTTGTTTACTCGAGCCATCTTTGTACTTGTTGTATATAGTGTGTCTATTGTGTACCAGTGTTTTTTAACAATGTCCGTTTGTACATCTACAAGGATGGTCCCAAAAAGCCTTTGTATACATTTTGTACAAGCAAATTTTTGTGTACTATATTATAGTACAGTAGCGATTTTAGTGTGGTAAAACAGGGTTTTCGATCTTTGATAGTGTATTTTAGCTAATTTATGGGTTTCTGACTCCAAAAATTACTAAAAATTGTCTCAAAATGGCGCGGAGTGCTGGAAAATTTGATATTTTTTCATTCTAACTGCAAATTCTGCCATTTTAAAGATATGTAGGACAAACAATTACTCATTTCAGCATGAAGCGCTGAAAATTTTCAGTAATTTTACACCTTTTTACAGTTTTTGTCTTCCCAAAAAATTTTGTATATTTTGTACACAAATTTTTGGGTACTAGAATATGGTACAGTAGCGATTTTAGTGTGGTAAAAACAGAGTTTTCGACTTTTGGTAGTGTATTTTAGCTAATTTATGGGTCTCTAAGGGCAAAAATCACTAAGGATCGTCTTAAAACGACGCGAAGCGCCGATAAATTTGATGTATTTCCTTTTGAAATGCTATTTCTGTCATTATAAAGATATGTAGAGCACAGAATTACTCATTTCGCACGTAGCGCCGAAAATTTTTACGAATTTCAGACCTTTTTTGCAATTTTTGTCTTCCCAAAAATCTTCGTACATGTACAAAGACAGTCCCAAAAATCTTTGTACATCGGGAAAAATCTGCCGAGTATAAAAAACACTTCTGTGTAATATTCTGTTTTGTATTAAATAATTGCTTCATGGTCGACGTGTTAACTTTTTTAAACTTCTGCATCTAATAATGGGAAGAAATCTCTATTTGCTTTTATGTCTACCTTACTTTTACAAATTTAAGTATCAGCATGAAAATAAGGAATTAATCAATTAATTGTTTTCATAATTCTCAAGAATTCCAGACTTTATTCCTAATAATACATTATATTTTTTATATATTCAGGATACTGAATCTGATCGGAATGCTGCGGGTGAACGTTTTTGGTATAGCAGGTGCGGGTATCCGTTACATCCCTAGAATCTGATGATGATCAATACATATTAGCAGCTGATATAGATGAAATGTCCAATAATGAAATCAGTGCTAATGAAGAGAATTAATTGCGCTTTTGAATAAAATTTTTGCAATTATGACACTGTTTTATTACTTCATATTTACTCCTGAAACATAATCAAGCTTAACTTTCATATTCATGACTTTCATTCTTCATACTAATCAGAATTAGACTAAAGAATTTGTACAGATTCGGCCATCGGCCTTTGGCCGAAGCTTCAGCACTTCGGCCTTCGGCCAAAGCCGAAGCAAGAGCAAAATTTTGGAGCTTCGGTCATTCACTGAGGTACTACTGTGCCTGGTGCACACCTACTTTTTGTGTGTGCGGTTACTTAGCTTGCAGCAAACTCGAATAGTAGCGCATGTTCACAGATTTTATAGGTTTTTGCATGCGCTGGTTCCATTTATGACATTTTTAAAGCACAATCTTCAACACATAAGTAAATAAATTACCTTAAATGTGATAAAAGCGAGTTGGGGACTTTGACTGAGCGGGTTTACCAATGTCTTAGGCTTAGGCTTAGTTATGTGCATTCACATTGATGCCAGCGTATGGGCTAAGCCTGAGATGAATGGAGCGAAAATTGCGGAGCGAGCGAAGCGAGCGGAGCAATGCAAATTATTAAGCCTGCCTAACGCATCAGTAACAGGAGTCAGAATAATTCTATTTTCCGTGTTAATTCGTTTAAAATACTATTGAAATGAACTGGTGTACTGTCGTCGAGTGGTTAAGACTTCGGATTTCAAATCTAGAGGTTCACAGTTCGAGTCCAACATACTGCGACTTTCTGTTCTTTCATCTTGAGAAGCCTGACGTACTCCTGAAGTCGAAAAACTCGATTCATGTAGAATCAATATTCACACACAAAGAGGTGGGTGTGCACCAGGCACAGTAATACCAATTTATGTTGGGGCGTGGGTAAAAGGTGGCGCTGGCGCTGGCGCTGGCCCTGGCGCACATGTGTAAAAGGTGGCGCTGGCAATGGCGCTGGCGCTGGCCCTCGCCAACTGGGTAAAAGGTGGCGCTGGCCCTGGCCCTTGCCAACTGGGTAAAAGGTGGCACTGGCGCTGGCCCGCCAATTGGGTAAAGGTGGCGCTGGCCCTGGCCATCGCCAACTGGGTAAAGGTGGCGCTGGCGCTGGCCCTGGCCATTGCCAACTGGGTAAAAGGTGGCGCTGGCCCTGGCCCCCGCCATTGACAACTGGGTCTGACCATTTGCCCCCAGCTGATGTGAGCAAAGCTAGCAAAGAGGTTTTATATAGCTTCTCTGAAACATCAAAATAAGGGTTAAACTTAATTATAGTCATTTATCATTCAATTAAGTTAACTAATTAAGTTTAACTAATTAATTTCAATTAAGTTAAGTAATTAAAATTGAATGAATATAATTAAGTTTAACCCGTATTTTGATGTTTCAGAAAAGCAATATAAATCATCTTTGCTAGCCTTGTTCACATCAGCTTTGGCAAATGGCCAGCGCCACCTTTTACCCAGTTGGCGAGTGCCAGGGCCAGTGCCACCTTTTACCCAGTTGGTGAGGGTCAGGGCCAGCGCCACCTTTTACCCAGTTGGTGAGGGCCAGGGCCAGCGCCACCTTTACCCGGTTGGCGAGGGCCAGCGCCAGCGCCACCTTTTAACCAGCTGGCGAGAGCCAGGGCCAGCGCCAGCGCCACCTTTTACCCAGTTGGCGAGGACCAGGGCCAGCGCCAGCGCCACCTTTACCCACTTGGCCATGGCCAAGGCCAGCGCCAGCACCATTGCCAGCGCCACCTTATACCCACGTGCGCCAGGGCCAGCGCCAGCGCCAGCGCCACCTTTTACTTATGCCCTTTATGTTGCCAATTTTGGTCGTGCCTCCCCCCCCCGAAATAAAATTCTGGATACGGGCCTGCTTGTATTAAACCTAAGGAAAGTCTTTCCACAAACAACGACTCAAAATATGACATATCTACGTTCCACTAGCTGACTCATTCAATGGTTTGGTTGGTTCGGTTCCGCTTCACTAGTGATCGACCGGGGCCCCGGCCCCGGCCCCGGCAATCCCCGGCCATTTTTGAGCATCCCCGGCCCCGGCCGGGGCAAGGTCAAAAAATGGCCGGGGCCGAGGAAAAATTTAGTGTAATTCGTATTTTGATACAGGCTGTGATACTGGCACTTATTTATCAATGAGCAAGTATCAATTTTGAGAACTGTACTGATTAGAACATATGTATACTTACTTAATCCTCTACTGAAAAATGTTCAGGAAAATCTGCATGTTTTTGATTCCTCCACTTAACTTATTTAAACTAAATGCTACTTTTAACTCATTCATTCATAGCCATGGCTAAAAGATTTAGAGTTGACAAATACGTTCTATTTTTAGTTGGAAATTGTGCGTTTTCGACAAACTATTTTTACAAAAAACACTTTTACATTCAATTGAATGGGAACCACGGGCTTTAAAACGCGTTTCTTTTGTAATAGTTATTAGGATGAAGGTTAATTATAGGCGAATGTAAACTACGCTACAGAATTGCGTCCGATCCGATAAACTTAATATGTCTCAAATAGTTTCCTAAGGTCCAATGTTGAGGGGGGGATGAAATCCCAAATTGGAGGACCAGAAAATTAAGTGGTGGACTATTATTAGCCGACTCTATTTTGTTGTACGAGCCTCTTGTGTTTGTACAAAGATCTCCGAAAAGGTCTTTGTATGAGCTAACAAATTTTTGTAGCTATATTATATAAATATATTTTCAAACATTTTTGCTTACTATAATATGGTACAGTAGCGATTTTAGTGTGGTAAAACAGGGTCTTTTGACTTTTGATTGTATATTTTAGCTAATTTCTGGGTTTCTAACGCCAAAAATTACTAAAATTGTCTCAAAACGGCGCAAAGCGCCTAAAAATTTGACATTTTTCCATTCAAAATATGTACAAATTTTGCCCTTTTAAAGATATATAGGCCAGACAAGTTTTCAAATCGGAGCGAAGTGCCGAAATTTTTTTCGAATTTACCACCTTTTTACAGTTTTTATCTTCTTAAAAATCTTTGTACATGTACAAAGATTGTCCTGAAAAGTCTTTGTACATCGGGAAAAATCTTTGGCGGATACAAAAAAACACTGTTTTGTACATGCAAATTTTTGTATACTTTAATATGGTACAGTAACAATTTCGATGTGGTAGAACATATTCGACCTTTAGTAGTGTATTTGGCTAATTTTTGGGTTTCTGAATATTTGACATTTTTCCATTTTTCCATTCTAAGCGCAGTGTTGCTTATTACAAGATTTAATTCGCATATTACAATTTTTGTAATAGTTCTGATTTTGTAGTACAAATTGTTTTAGCTTTCTCAGTCGAGTTTTATGTGTGAATTCCATCAAAAGCTCATAAAAATTTCGGCACTTCGCGCCAAACTAATATTATCAACTAAATTCAGGCCGAATTATCACATTTAGAACCACAATTTTTTTGTATTTGGCGAAGATTTTTGCTGATGTACAAAGACGTTTCAGGACCATCTTTTTACATGTACAAAGATTTTTGGAGAAAAAAACTGTAAAAAGGTGTAGAATTCCTTATTGCAAATTCTATTATTTTAAAGATTTTCAGGGGGTAAGCGGCTGTAAAAATGGAGCCGCGTACCCCCTTCCCCTGAAAATGGCCGAGAAATATACAAGTTACAGGGGTTTGGGCCACCCCCCATCGACGCTTTGAAGCCCCGAACTTCCTTGAAAGTCAGAAAATATTTGATCACCCTCCCCCATTTTTTGGCAAAAACCTGCGCTTTTTTTGCTATTTTTATGTGTTTTTACCATTTTTGATTTAGTCGCTAACCCCCTCCTTCTAAAAATGGCGAGGGACCCCTATCCTAGATTTCCAGCCGTTACATGTATACTGAGGGACCCTCATAAAATTTTAAGCGATTACATGCATGATTTATTGTGATAGTTTCTCAATTTACTCTAGCTCACATTCTAAAATAATGTACCACTTCGTGAAATTCTAATAGATAGGTACACTTGCCATACTAAAAAATTAAGCTGAAAAATAAAAGGTTTTTCACCAAAATGTCCGACGGTGACCTCTTGTGTCTTGGACCCCTTGAGGGGCTATACTCTCCCCCTTATGGGAATGTATGATGTCTCATTTATTACACTACCCATCCAATCGCTACAGCAGCAGTAGTGAAAAGTTAAGGGAAGAAGGATTTAAACATAGATATTAATAGTATGACATTGATGATTCAGACAGAGACACACTGAACTAAATTTGTTTCTTGTGACATAAATAATAAAACTTGATATGAAAAGGCGCAACCTAACTTTGTGCTAGCCACTGAATGGAGCAGTCGCTCATTTCTTTCCTATGCCCACCCATGTGTGTCATGCAATATTTCCTTTGTCCGACCCTGCTCTGCCCCTGCCCGTCAGATTTTCCAGCCCTGACTATTCACAAAGTGCCTCAGTTGATCAATACACAAGAGCCACAATCTGTGGCCAGCCCTGGACAATGCCTAAACTGCACCTACATTCATTCTATGTTCCCACTGCATTTCTGACTATCGTCTTGAGGGCTTGTCGCTGTCGTGCCATTGCCGTGCAGTGTTTAACCTTCCTGGCCTGGCAGGACAAATTCTGAACAGTCACTGTTAATTTTAACTTCAACGGTTGAAGTTAGTTTTCAGTGGCTGAAAACCAGGCTCAGGCTGCTGATGACAGCATCTGGCTCTGATGGTGCCATGAGGATGTACATTTGCTATATGGGGAGAAAGCTTCAATGCTATTCCAAGGAAATCACATAGGCTGTCCTGCTGCTGGGAACGTCCATCAACAGCAGTCTGGAATGCCTGTCCTGTCACAATCAGTGTTTATGATTATAGGCACACACAGCAGAGGCTGTTTTTCCTCAAGGTACATATGAGCACCTGCATGGATCGGTTTTGTTATACAGGATTTCATTCAATCTTTTACTCAGTGTCTGAATTGCATGTTTATTACATATACACATGTTGAATGTTACATGGGAATGAGGCACTCTTACTAAATGGTCACCGTCCCGCAGAGATCAGTTTTACTCCCGCGGCCATTGGGTTAAAATGAAATAAGGCCATTTTACTTCGTTGTAATTTTGCTGAAAATAAGATATCCAGGCACGTAGACAGCCTTCTGAATCGGTGGGATTAAAAATTTTCGAAGTCAGGTGTCTGCCACACGTAGGCAAAGATGATGGCAAGGAGGTATCTTTCGTTGAACGTCTTGCCATTACAATCTGACCCAGTGTATCGTTGATTTGACAAAAAAGGCCGAAACGAATTCAATTGCAAAAATATTGGGTCCAGTGCGTCGAAGCGTGGCTTATGCTTTCTAAGCCTACCTGTAAGTTACCCTAAGAAAAGTTATGGCATGGCTTTTAGTTTTGTGAACAACCGATTTAAGTCAGGCTTCAGGCATCTGGTTAAAGTTCAGGTTACTTAAGTCTTATCGAAATGACTTATCGTATTCTTCGGTTTAAATTTTCAAAAGATAAGCTGTTATGTATGAAAGCGTCATCCACAACATTACATGTAATCGGGCCTAGGTAGGCGCATTCACAGGTGTTTTGTGCTTAATGAATAGACATGCGTCAGATGACGCAGTCATGTAGACGGCATGCATATCACGTGTTTCAAAATTTCTTTATTGTCGATTGAATGCTCTTCATTTTATGGTGAGAGCCAGTGATCCAGGATTCTGAGGCGATTGGCGCGGGGCGGTTCCACCTCTGGGCGGAAAATACCCCCCGCATTCAAGGAGCCACAAGCAGGACGGTGACTGAAAACAGGTATTTTACAAACGCCTGTTGGTGCGCCGACCTATACGCCCTAGCAGGTTGAAATGAAGGTTACCCCCCCGGTTTTGAATGATCCTCAACATTAATAGGGATATTGGCTTTCATAAAGGCCATACATACACACAAAATTACCTTTAAAGTCCTATTTTTTCCGGCTTGAATTTGGTGGTGGGGTCCTCCCATTCCCCCTGAAATCTGTCTGCTTAAAGGTTGCCCCTAATTTTCAATACACAACCACCCACTTGATTGTTTTGCATACGCTCCGCTTCAACGCTTCTCTGTATATATGTTGTTATCGTTTTTATGCCCCTACCTTCTTTAATAATCTTAGCGCGCTTCATTAACCTTATCTATCACTTAAATCTACGAGTATAGAAAATGCGTGACACAATGATTTTATTTCATTTATTGTGGAACATCTTACAATTTCAGAACCATTCGTCAAGACGATTAAAATCGCGCTCACCAGATAATGCACAATAATGGGCCAACAGCCCAGCGCGTTGCAAACAGCGTAGCGGATATACGCTTACCGATCAAAAATATTAGTAAAAGGAATTTGGCTGGCGGAATAGATTTGATGCTTAAGAGTAATGCATAGTTGTATCGACGATGGCTTGATTTAAACAGTAAACGAGTATGATGGTATTAATAGCACGCTCAAAAAGAGATTGCTGAGTCACGCGCCTGCACACAAGGGCTGAGCGCACTTCGAATAGCAACAGCTGAGCCGCTTTCACCTACAGCAGCATGAGCCACAAGGCCGCACGTGCAAGCTGAGCGAGTTGTATCTGCGCTTTATGAACCTTTTTTTTCTTCTTTTAATTCTCTATAGATTACGCTCTTCTGGGAATTACACTGGGATCGCTTGCATGGTTTGGGCATGTGTTGCGCTCATCGCTTTCCTGTTTTCCCGAACTTCGCACTTTCAGCGAGCTGTACTTTCTGAAGGCGCGTCTGTCGCTTACTATGGCGGTTATGGATTTGCAATTGATGGGTGCTAAAGCCTGCCTATATTTGGGTACACCCTCACATTAGGCAGAATATCAGCTAGACCGGTACTGTCCGGGCGACGGAGCAAACAGGTTCGAAAATGGTAAAATGTCAAAATTTTTCCGCGCTTCGCGCGATATTATACGTTTAAGTACTTTACTGAAAAAGCCCAAAATCGATAAATCTTAGCATTTTGCAAGTTGCGATAATGCAGTCAAATGACTAAAATGTGTTATTAACACGAAAAAACGTTTTAGGCTATTTTCATTTGACTATTTTTTAGTCATAAAAATCGTGATCATTAAGAATAACAATGTAGATATTTTATTTCAACTCCTCGTTAATTCCACACAGTACCTATGAACGTTATTGCCCGCCTTTTATTTCGCATATCTCAGCATACATCGTACTAAATTAGAATGCTAAATTATATCGCGTAATAATAATCTTTTTGATTGAGATAAAGTCATTGATGTGTAGCTGAATATAAGACACGAAAATAATTTTCATTGACGTGTTTAAGTAAAATGTAATAGATTAAACTATTCAAGTATTAAAGGCAATCACGAGTGCTACCTGACATTTATAAGGTCCGTTGTAATATAATAATGAAGCTGAAATACCCCCCAAGAACAGCCACTCGTTCTTCTGCTTCTTTAGCAATTTTTGATACGATAAAAATGATATAAATGAAAATGGTGTTTTTCGCCATTCAATGTTATTATCCTTTATCCATATCCTTTTTCACCTCCCAGCCCTTTACACTCTCCCTGCACTTGGTGCCGCGTCAAACTTTAAGAGCAGTCACCGATGTACTTCTGCAGTCACCCAGATAAATTTGTTCGAATTTTCGAACAAGACAGTAACTTTTACTGAGGCGAATCCAGGTTAGGCTAAGTCCATGAATCAGCTTAACGGCATTGGTCATTGATCCTCAGGCACGCATTCGAAGAAGGTCCGACCCCTAAGTTCAGAAAAATGAAAATAATATTTTACCCGTACATTTTGTGCTATTTTTGGCTTGGAATTTCAAATTGCGCGTTTGTCCTCGAAGACAGTGCCTGTTAGATTCAGTTTGTGTGGCGTTTAACGAAGGCTTAAACTGAGAACAATGAAACGATAATCCGAAATGCTTCACGCCATGTCAAGCCAGGGCAGGCTCAAACCTTGCCGGAACATTTGACCGTATGCACTACGTTCAAGCTACTTCATCATCCTGCTATTTACGATAAACTAGGCGGACAGTATTATTAACCAAAAACAGGAGAGCAAATAATCAATGCGGATTGTTACATCGAGAAATGGATTGTTGTTCTTGTCAAGTCTGGAGGGCACATGAATTGTATAAGGTAGCCAAAATATCGCGTCATCCTGTCCTTATATTTTGCAGACAAATTTTGGTATAAATGAATTTTTCATATCTTCCCACGCATTAGTGTCTGTTTCTAAATTTTTGACAATTGTATCAATCGATTTCGATAATCCTTGCCTTGAAGAGGTAAGCAAAACAGAAAATGATCAAGTTTGTACAAACATGATTTAAACATTCAATGCAGCCATCGACCAAATGCAAATTACCACCGATGCACCATATCAGCTGAATTAATTATAAATATTTCTGACTTTTCATTAAGCTAGAAGACAATCTCAGTTTAATAAATATGCCAAACCTTTGAAAGTTTCATGATTTTCCTTCTACACCATTCTCGCCGTTTTAAGTACACCTTTTTTAATAGACTGCTGATTCCAGGGGGACGTC
Source organism: Mermis nigrescens (assembly GCA_036768485.1). Classification (NCBI taxonomy): domain Eukaryota; kingdom Metazoa; phylum Nematoda; class Enoplea; order Mermithida; family Mermithidae; genus Mermis; species Mermis nigrescens. The sequence goes on along the minus strand of JAVLUZ010000142.1, from coordinate 10,361,301 downwards.
TAACATTTAATAAATCGTATGTATACACAAAATAAATATTCATAAATTAATAAATAAATTATAAATTATAAATTTAATTTATAATTATAAATGAATTATATATCATATGTCCCTATAGGAAACGATCAGGATGATCCAGGGCGATTTTGGGCCCCTCCTACTGACCGACAATATTTTACGAGGTATACTAGGTATTCTCCGGACCATAATTATTCCGGGGCGCTGCGCAACGGTAATATCTGATGACATTTATTAACTGGCGATATGGGAAGCCATTTTTTGCTCATGGAACAGGTTTCTAAAATTTCAACCGCAGAAACAGCTAATTTTACAGTTTTTTCTGTTTTCAGTCAAAATTTTCCACGTTTCGCACGCTACAAATTCCGAAATCCGCTAAGTTTAGCTTAAACACTTATACGCCAGAATTTACCCGATTCTCCGGCGGTTCGCGACAGATTTCACGAATGTCAGAGAAATTTAATTTTATTTTTCAAAAAAATAAATTGTCGAAAATTTTAATTATTTGAAAAAATGCGTTTAAGGATTTGCACTAAAAAGTATGTACGTAAAACGCCAAAGAAATGCGCATACGCGTGAAAGGCAAATTTTCGACCTATTTAGGAGAATCGCGTTTCGTAAGTATCTCTGGGGAGAATGGTCCAACCCCCCCCAAAAAATCGGTGTGACTTTAAACGTTATTTTGTTAATTTAGCCTTTTGGACCCCAACAAAATTGGTAAGTTATCCCTCATCAACAGAATGTCAGCTCGTTCTGCACCGAAAACTGATCTGCCACTGCCGTCCATAGAACATTCTACATCCGCTACTGTTAGTTATGCTAATTAAAGCAGTTCAATAATGACAATTTTCTTTCCATGGCAAGGCGACATCATATAATTTCTAGTGGTCTTTTTAGTTACAGGCGGCCTTAGTCAAACTTTTTTGATTTTGTGGAACCGATGGGAAAATACTTAAATTTACGTGTGCCATTCCTTACTACTATGAAGATTGGCGCTACGGATCACAACTTGTTTTTATTAGCTTTGACTTGAACAGCTACTGTAGCTCTATGGATGCAAAATGTTCACTTAATTTTTGACATCGACGAAAACGTAAAAAATTATTAAAAGATTTAATAATAATAAAATAATTATTATTATTATTATTAATAATACGCTTATTAATAATATTATTATTGTTATTATACATTCTGAGAATAAACAAGTCTCGAAATGTACACAGTTACAAAAGATTTGAAATTCTTAGGCAAATTTCAAGTTTGTGAATGATCCGGGAAGAGCGTTTACCTTTTTTTTTGCTTACTGAAACGGGTGTAGTTTTTTTAATTTACAAATCCATTGGTTTTTTGTAACAGTAGCACTATATGTATAAATAAAGAAAATCGAGTAGTAATTGCCCCAGTTCTTTCACAAACACGAATATTTATCGGACTAAATCTTTCAAATTGCCAAACAAATGAACAAACAAAAATTTTTGGAGGTAGATGATAAGTTTTCTGGGGGCTGGAACCGTTCCATCCCCGTCGAGATCACCAGTGGTGATCCAGGATTTTCCAAGGGGGCGGGAACTGAAAATCGTTAAAATCGCTCAAAATCCTTTTCGCCCCCCGCTAAATCCGCCCCGAAGATCACGTAGTTCTTTTTCTATTAAGGATAATTTCAATCACGACGTTCTTTCACTGGAACGCTTTCATAGTCGGGATTATGGTTGGTAATCGCCTGAAACGCCAAGACCATTTACCTAGGTGTCTCTGAATTTCTCCAAAAAGTACATCGTTGATATCGATGAGACTACCAAGTTCATCACCAAAGAAGCGGGTTTGCTAAGCCACCCCATTGGTCAAAAATATTTGGCGAGATAAGAATGGATATGCAATTTGCAAGGCTGTCATGACAAAATTCAATTTATCCGACATTGGGCGCGCCACGGCATACGACATTTATTTACTTTTTGGCGACTCAGCACGGTTTTGTATTCGGCAAAGATTTTTCTCGATGTGTTGGGGACCGTCTTTTGTACATGTACAAAGATTTCGGGAAGACAAAAACGTAAAACCTGAAATTACATGGCATTTGTACGCGCCGAAACCGCAATTTTGTGTCCCATATATCTTATAATAGCAGAAATCGCATTGCGAAAACAAGAATCTTTTGCGCGCTTCGCGCCGCGATGATTCTAATGATTTTAGCCCTCATAAACCCATTAATTGGCTAAAATATTAAGGTTGAAAAAAGTAGTTTTTAATAGCTTTTACCAAGTCTCTACGATACTATATCATAGTACCAGTGTGCCAAAATCTATTATTGTTTAGGGGCCATCATTACGTATATACAAATGGACCTAAGAAGAAACACTGCCTGAAGCCATTTTCTATTCATGTAGGTTTCAACAGCAGAAACAGCTATTTTTGCATAGTATTCTTTTTTCAATTAAAAATTTCAAAGTTTCTGCATCAAATGCAATAGAAATCAAGCAGTAACCATGCTTCTAGACGTCTATCCGCTTTAACTTAACAAACTTGCGCTTCGCGCCAGATTTTTGTTGGATGTCAAAAGGAAGCAAATGATTTTTTTCAATAAAATTGTCTAAAATTTTAAAATTTTCAGACAAAACATTGCCCTCACAAGTGATTTTATGCGTACAATGTAAAACACTGAAACGCTATTTGCGCATTATGGGCAAATTTTTGGACCTTGACTGTTTTCAGAAAATATGGAATAACCTGTCGTCACAGTAGTCAAACTTGAATCTTAAAATATGCCAAATATACTGCTTTAAATATATTTATATTCCATTCATTCACTGTGACAATTGTTATGTAAAGAATTATTGTTTATCTTTTGAATGTTACTGCTAATAGAAAATTAAATATTTATTTCAGCAGCAAGAGTGTGTTTAGACCGCGCTTCTGTTAAAATTTAGTAAGGTTACTAATTCCTTTCTAAGTTGGCTATGCCGTTCTGTGTTATTTGGATTGCCTTTTTTTACACGGCAAAGACTGCTTTAATTGATTTATTTTACGTACATCTATTGTTTTCCTTGCCTTTTTCTTCAGTTGTTTATTCCCTATTTTATTCTTTCATGTTTCCGTTTTCGAAGTATTATTTTATTGACACCTTGGCAACATGTGCATATGACGGTTAAACATCTTTGGGTGTTTGCACCACCGTTTTTTTGTATTCGGCAAAGATTCCCGATGTTAAAGACTTTTTTGGGACCGCGTTTGTCTATGTACAAAGATTTCCGGGACGACAAAATTGCGTAGGTAAAATTTTTTGGCGCCGAAAATGGTGCAATTCGTGTATTTACCTTTATAAAGGCAGAAATTACTTCTCCAAAAAGGAATTTTTTCGGCGCTTGCCCCGTTTAAAGGCGATTTCCTGTTTGCCCTTAGAGACCCAGAAATCTGCTAAAATACACTGTCAAAAGTCGAACAACTCTCTGTTTTTTTGTTAGTGGCTGTACCATATTAAAGTACTCCGAAATTGAAAAGAAAAGTTTCACAACATGTGCAAAGATTTTTTGGGAAATATCAAAACTCCAAAAAAAATTCCAAAAACAGTTTGCCGAAATGAGGGGTTTTTGTCCCAAGTATGTTCTAAACCAGAAAATTTACGGAATGGAGAAATGTCAAATTTTTCGGCGCTCGTTTTGAGACAATTTAGTGCAATTTTGGCGTCAGAAAAACCCAGAAATTAACTAAAATACAATTCACCAAAGATCGTAAACCCTGTTTTAACACACTAAAATCGCTACTGCGCCGCTACGAGCACAAAAATTTACAAAATGTTAATTTTAACTAATTCCTGTGCCGCCAAACGGGAACAAGCAAAAAACGTTATTGCACCTCCTAGAACGCCAACGGGACGGCCAAGAAGGGCCACACATGTCGCAGTGGCAAGGAGGAACTGTCCGTTTGTCGACCCCGATCCGCCAAGGTCAGGAAAATTTTGACTCCTTCCCTTCGATTTGGCGAATTCATTTGGCCATTTTGAGGGACTATATACTAACTTTGAGCCACAAGTGAAATAATAAATCAGGCGTCATCTACCCTCGAAAGGTGTAACAGGGTTGGCTATCTCCAGCCAGAGTCGTTTTACCCTTCTTCCATCCTCCTAAGTCTGAAATTCGCTCCCCCAGTGTTTTTTTGTATTCGGCAAAAAATTTTCCCCGATAAACAAAAAGGCTTTGGGGGACCGTCTTGTACATGTACAACGATTTTTTAAGAAGAAACTGCCGTGGGTTAAATTTCGCAAAAAGGGTGTTCTGCGCCGAAATGAATAATTGTGTGTTCTATTTATCTTTATATCGAAATTGCATTTTGATAGCAAAAAATGTCAAATTTTTCGTTTTGAGACGACTGTTAGTGATTTTTTGTCTCTCAGAACACAAAAATGACAAACAAAATAAATTTTCAAAGGCTCGAACAGCTTGCTCTTGCCACAGTAAAATCGCTACTTTCATAATATAGTACTTGAACATTTGTGTGTACAAAATGTACAAAGACTTTTAGGGATCATCTTTGTACATACAAACGGACCTTGTACAAAGGTTCCTGCAAATTTTTGGAACAATTTGAACGTTCACATTTCAGGTGAATTGGGCTGTGTTTGTCCAAAAATTGGAGGTCATTCCCCTATTCAAAAACGGCCGGAGACCAGACGTGTCTTGATGGGGGTCGGAACCCTTCTATAGAATGGCACTGACCTCTGCCGCTGAATGGCCGCGACCCCGGAACATCGATTTGTAAAAGTTGGTAAGGTAAAATGTGTGCCCGGTTAAGCGTTTTTTGGCCCATTTTGTCTCAAACTTAAATTTTCGGCAAATAGCGGCGTACACACATTTCTTGACTATATTTCATTCAATTTACTGGAGTTTTTCAAATTTTTCGTCACTTTCAAAAGTTTCTATGTTTCTAGAAAAAGAACGGAGCATTGTCTGAAACCGCAAAAACAGTGTGTTTGACGTACCCATCGTTTTCAGCCCAAAACAATTTTTAAAAAATTTTGGGCCAGCGTTACATATATGACCTTCTAAAATGTCAAAAACTTCTTCTCAAATTTCCAGCCGTACATTATATTGGCCAAATTGTTGCCACAAAATAGCTGTTATGCCACCCCATCCCCCAGAATTTATGATTTCCCCAAAGAAAGTGTGTTTTCAGCCAACTTGGTCTTCAAAATGAAACTTAGGGTACTTGCCAACAAATTACTTTCCGACTGCGTTTTGTTCAGTTTTGCCCGATTTATGTCAATTTTTTTCCGATATTTTACACCTATGTTCTGAAACAACTAGCATTATCCGATACGTCAAAATGGGTGTCTTTAACGTGTGTTGTATCCATCAAAAAACAAAAAATTTTAAATTTAATCATCACAATTTTTTCGCTTATCATACAAGATGCTCCAGAATGTGGAGGCACTTTTTTTCTGCGTCATTTTTGCAAGCATGCAGCTAAAGCAGACTTGTTTTGCGCGATGCAATTCTTTTGCATATATAACGGTTAGATATAAATTTTCGAATGTACACATTTACGTTTCAGATTGCCGTAGACCGCACGCTTCGCAAAAGGTAAACTTGTCCTAAATTAGTTATATTAGTTTGGCTGAAACGTCGTAAAATTACATGGCGAGTCTGAAGTTGAAATTACACATAAAATTGATTCCGAAGTAAATGGAAATGACCAGAAAGCAGCGTGTCAACAGAAATAACAAGCGGCCGTACGCTGACCGGAATCTCATGGAATACCTTCATCAGCCAGAATTGCACGTACCTTAAAAGAGGTGCAGCCATCATTCAAACAGTACGTTGAGTGCCAAGCGACAGTTCTTCGTATAAAATCTTTATAAAGTCGCGGGAAACAGATGTAAGATGCTCAACGCCAAAGATACCAGAGACGGAGTGCGGGTGTTCTCGCTAGAGCTTTCACACACGGGCGCGATGCGCCGAAAATTTGCTAAAAATACTTTAAAAACGTTATAGTTATAAAAAGTCTTCATTGCGCGTATATTTCCGAAAAAAAAAGGAAGAGGTGCCTCCCAAAATTTTTGTTCTCGTACAAAAAAATAGTGGCGGAGGGAGTTACAGCGAAGCGCCGTTTTTACGGGATGCTATATTACGACCGTATTTTTCCAAAACAACGACAAATATCAAAAAAGTCCAAAAGTGCAAATGTGGTGCTTGTTCGAAAATTCAAAGTTTGTGTAAAATCAGGCTTTTGGCGGATTTGCACGGGCCAGTTCTGTATGGTCGATATCGGTAAAATGGAAATATCCGTCGCGTGAGTACCGACGTCTCATCTTCCAAAGCCGAATATTTTTGACGTTTTATCTCGATTTTTCCGAAAGTTACTTATTCTAAGGCGCTTTTGCCTGCTCAAATAAATTTTCAATCCCCATCAATTCGTTTTCCCTTGTTCAAAAGATTTCTTGCATTTTTTTTCATTCTGGTGGCTTACATCACCCTCCTATTTCGGTGAATTTCCATCCACTTTCTTATCTTTTTCTATAATTGAGAAACTTATCCTAATTTGATTCTTACTGCAGATTAACGCGCGTTGATGAGGCATGATAATAGTAATTGTGCTGGCCAAGCGACCAACAAACGATACAGAAAACGCATCACTTCCACAATGATTAAAAGCGCATCCAAACCACTGAGCATTTTGCTGACTTATTTAATTGAGTATTATTTGTTTTTCGTTTTTGAAAAAATCAATGACGGTTTCAGTGAGGCGCTAGGTCCTACAATTGTTCTTCGACGTTAACATGTTGCTTCATCGGAGAATAGTTTTAGCATTTTTGAAGCGCTTTTCAAGAAAGCTTAAAATTTTTTTGGCGCTTAGCGCCGAATGAATAGAATGCCTATTATATTTTGTTTTTTATCGTTGGTCCTTTGTTTTGTATCATCTAGCAAACTCATGAAGAATTTTCGCTTGAAAATGTTAGCACTGTATTTTGGAATTGCTTGTGCTGCTTATTCAGCCTAAATTATTAATTTGAAAAATTTGAAAATTATATGTGTGCTCGACTGGCAGTTACAAGACTTTCACATCCTCTCGGCGATTGATTGCGTTTCCGCTCGTTAAAAATCGAAATTGAGGTGGAGATGGTACGGCAAAGCAAGTGGTTTGTTCGTGCGTGGTCGTTATGAAAAAGTACCATTTTTCACGTTTACCGGCACTACCCACGGTAAATGCAAACGTGTTAAAAAAAAATGTACTTCAAATTCAACTTGGGGTGCACCAAACCCCTCAATGCCCATGTGTGCTCTTTTACCCAAAAAATGACTAGCAGCATGGAAGCTTGCATCAGATTATTTGAGTCAAAAAGAATAACTTTAGAATAAAATCGGCAAATGAGAATTTTTTATTTCCCCTTACGCTCTCAGCAGCAAAATCTCAAACTGTACTTAACCAGGGTAGGCATAACTTTCCAATGCTTTGGGCGCCGAATTAAATATTTTTATGTTATGTTTGTCTTCTAATCAGCCTTATAGCTCAAAGATGAACTTAAAAATCGCGCACAAAAATAAATGAAGAAAATGGATTAGTGTCAAGAACGGACTGGGATGAAGAAAATCAATCGTGTACATAGTTTAAATAGTAGGCTTTAAATGCTCAAGCAGGACAATTAGCGGCCGCGCAATGGGCAGCAAAAGCTCGCAAACGAAAAATTGGCAGTTTTGAAAAATAAATGTATCCATCACATTCGCTCACTCGTATGTGGAACGGAACGGCTCCAAATTTTTAAATATTTCATTTTTCTAACTTTTGCCCGATTTACTTCATTTTATGTCGAGTACCGATGCTTCATCGAAAACGGCAACGTAAAACTAAAATCAATTAACTTACGACGCCTTCGATTTATAAGATTTGAAAGCAAAAATATACTCAAAAAACTATATAATAGCCGGCTCCTCGCAACAGTCAAGAAATTAAAACATTGATTTTTTGTGAGTCAGTGCCATAATAAGGATTCGTAAAAACAATCTATTTTTAGTTTTTCTTTTAAATTAGACATTCTTTGGTAACTAGCCGTCCTGCTTTTCAAAACCCAGAAATATCTGAATAGGTGCAAGAATTACAATACATTCTCCACCCTAAAATTTTTCACACCTCTTCCTCTCCTGTCCAGAATTGTTGATTTTCCGGGAAAAATAAATCGTTAAAAAATATTATACAGTTTTAACGACCTTTTGATCGATGGTGTCAAGTTTCACACTTTGCGTCATATATTTTAAGAATATAATTTGTTCAATTTTACCCAATTTTTTTTTGCATTTGTATTTTTATGTTTTGAAAGATAAACTATTGTCAGTAACTCTTCAGTTTCTAACGCATTTCCCGTCGTTTTTGTGCCTTTTCTTTTGATTTCTTCGCACCGTTTTTGCACAAGATCGAGGTTTGCAGGGCCGATGAGCGTAAAAATAAATGAGTCCAACCCTGGAAAATTTAGTGTTCACAAGCATTTTAGTCTATTCGATTTCATTTTAATAGTTTTATCTAATTATAGAAACTAAAATTAAAGGAAGAATCACTAAGGACATAATAGTCCTACGAGTGTGATTCCTAGTATATTTGTCCTTTACTAGGGAAATGTTACTCTGCGCGCATAAGAAATAAGAACTGGTTAAAAACAGACTTTCTGAGCAACACAAAAATCGAAGTATAACTGCGACCAACAGGTAGCTGTGACTTCAGTCTGAGAAATAAATACCCTGCAGTTTGCTTAAAGCACTGATCAATCTGAATTAAAGGATCAATCTGAATTGTGGAATCGACAAATCATTTAATTACTATTTTGGAAGCAGTTCCGCTGCAATGGCAAAAGTGTGACAAGCGGTTAAAACGCAAACAGACCAATGCTACAAGAATGGGCGGCATTTGCGAGCGGGTATAATGCAGATATGTATAGAACGTTTGTACAGGAAAAATGTGGCCAAGAATTCTTCATCACGCCAGAATAATGTGTAACTGTGGAGCCCTAAGAAACACTGCTATGAACAATGTCATACATACAATTTATCTATTTAGCCTTTCAACTGGAAATTGATTATACATACATATTGTCATAAAAATGCGACTATCCAATACCCAAATCGGCTACCTGGCACAACTCGGTTTTCTTTTCTTAGCTCTTCAGCAAACGACTGAAATCTTTTTTCTGAAGAGGCCTGCTTTGGCAGACTCGCGGAATATATTTCGATCTTTGTAAGTGCTGTTTAGAGAAATGTATTTTAGCTGATCGTGATTTTTTTTGTTTAGGTAAGTAGTCTCTCATTTTGTCCTTTTACGCAATCAAGTATATTCGTCCTTTTACCTATTCCAAGCATTTTTCTTTGCTTGAGTAAATTAGTCATTAAACACATACGGTAACATGCCATAATGACAGTACTCCAAATGGAAACGATTTTCTGAACATAAGCATTATACTTTAAACAAGACAACCTACCTTATTAAACAAATCAATCATTTCAGCCGCAACTATTGATGTAAAGAATACATAAGCATTAGCTTCAATCCAGACATTACATGGAGTATTTTAAAATAAATTAGGCAAGCTCTTGACGTTCTAAACCTAAATTGATTTTCAGTGACTTACACATCAGCAAAATGAATAGTTTTTCGTCTGTAATTCAGGCGTCATAGGACACATACTTTGAAGCACAAATTTTGCCTTCAGTGAATTATGTAAACTTTAGTAGCCAAAAGATTTAGTCTGATTTAATTCTGGGATTATTCTGATGCCGATCAATATTACGAAAAAACTCTCCTTAATAATTTGAAGACAAATAAATGCAAGATAGCACTTATACCGCTGTTTAAACGTACTGACTAGGACTTTGACCCCTGATACATTCTTAGACAATGATCATGCTAGAGACTTACTAGCAAACGTTGGCGGAAAAAGACAGGACAGAAACACTGTCAACGCCCCGATTTTTGACTTACACCTCCAAAATCACCAAATTCCTTTACGCGTACCCATAGCCATTTTACTTTTCGATTAGACTTATCTGACTTTCAAACTTCTAGCTATTGGCGAACAGAAAGAGACAAAATATAGTTTTACTACCGTCCAAACATTGAACCTAACTCCAACGAGGTATAAATACAGTGTTTATGTGTGACAACGCACATCCTATTTGAGATATTGACCAATCAAAAAAGGGAAGAAAAGCCTGCCTAACTTCTTTGACCGTCTTCACACCTTATGTATAAAAGGCTAGATGCTTTGTTGGAAGACTGCCCCATGGCCGAAAAAAAATTCTCGGTGGTAAGATAATGTACGGAAAGAAAAATCGCGTGTAATTGTCGTCATAGAATTCAGCACTGTCCAGATGTAGAAGTATTTCCATAATTCGCCTGAATTGCGCTGAAAATGAGTAGATACAAGGAGAAAAAATTTTCTGTCAAAACAATTTTGGTGACCTCAATGGATAGAGCAGTTCAAGAAACGTCGAAAAATGCGGTTTTTGCGAGCTAACTTGATATTGAATTCTCCAAGATATATTGCGCCCCCTTCCTTTGGCTGAGATTGTGGATACGGGTCACTGAATGGCACCTAACAGTTTTACTGCCAGCTGCGACGTTTAGCCTTGAGTTTTCTTATTCAACTTATTCCGAACGGATAAATCTGAGACAAAAAGCAGTTTTTACACCTTCAACTACTAACCCTGACCGTCCCGCCGAAAAAAAATTTGATACACACGTTATCGAAAATTTCATTCCACAACTAATTATTAATGTGATAGAAAGACAAAAACTCATCCAAAATCACAAATGCAGAATCTGCTGAGCCACAACTTTTAATTTCAAGAAGACACAGACTTTGTGTTAAAAAAAAAATATATCAGAGTGCACTGTATAAGAGGATAGTCATAAAGTGTACGAGAGTCAACTGTCCTGAGTGCCAGTGTTGCAGCAAGGAAATCCTCAAAGTTTGTATGGTGTTATTATGCCATGTCATGGAATTTTACATTCCAAAAGCTTGTTGCTGAAAGGGAAGAAAACAGAGCCCGGACAGTGACATCACCCTACAAGAGCCACCCTCAGAGCATGGGTTTTCTGTAAGGAATCACCTGTAGGGGAAGGCATAAAGTCACACACCCACTTTGGGGACCAAACACTGTCTTTGTTGGGATATCTGTGTAAATAGCAAAATTGTACGATTGGAAGCCCTATTCGGATTTGAATTCCAAGCACGTAACTCAGAGACATGTGCCTGGTAGGGGCCGTATATATGGGGTAATGCAGTATAGAGGTAAGTTCATCAAGTGCTGTTCCATGATTAATCAGTTAGCTAGATATTTGATAACTATTTTACCGAATGCTTGTTTAGTATACTGTACATAGAATTTGCGGAGATCACAATCTATGCGTGCTGACCTATCAATGAATCATGTTGACTCGAGACATACATGGCCAAGAATTTATGTATATACATGCTCGTACACGTATATTGTCTATTTTATTGTTGTGTTTTTTACCCCCATCCTGCTGTATGTCTAACAGTCTCCTGCCTTGATTGCCTGCATCATTGTATACAGTTATTGCAACTAGTTTTTTTGTTGTTGATTTTCTGGTCTTCAAATCATTTTATTCCTGTCCATGACTTTATTTTAATTTGATGGTGTATATAGTGTCACGGAATCATAGACCCCTATAGCACCGATTTTCAGTTGAAGGACATATGTTCACATTGTAGAGCTCTGTTCTGTCTAATGCTTAAAAGTTGCTATATGTCTGGAAACAGACTTTTCATTTAGAATCAAACAAATATCTCAGAATACATGGGTTGGGTTACACGGGGATGAATTCATATCGTTCTCACTGACCTGCCTTCACAGTAGCTTAGCATACACAATAATATCAAATACCACATACCCATACTGATACCGCCAAAAGGATCGCCATTGAAATAGACTTTCATATTACCAGAAAAACCTTTGTTGAGTGTATTCTTATTCTCTTTATCCTGTAAAAGCCAAATTCAATGCTTTGTCTTGGGGATGAAATTCTATGAGATTTTTTCTGTCGTCAAAACTGACTTTTAGGGTTTATTTTACACCACATATTTTAACAATTCATTTTTCAGCATGCATAACTTTAGTAACATTTTTGAAGAGAACAGTTAGATCTAGGACATTTAGGGGTGAACATGTGGAAGAACAAAATCTGGGGTGAAATTTTTCAAAGGTCAAAAATGCTCTTAAAAGTGGTCATTTATCCTGTTAATTTGTTCAGACAAATGGAAGAAAATTTTAAATTAATTTAGGTGGTATTGTGCTAGCATTCAGTACCCTCCTCCATCCTCCCTCCATGTCTCCATGTCTGTGGAATCCAAATTTGTGAAAGTTGTCGGCGATAGTCCAAGGTAAGCTTCCTATAGAGTACAAACAGTGTTTTGTTTCAATTTTATTATCCATTGAGGTTTTGCACGTTTTACGTATAGGTCATTCAAAATGATTTCCATGATTTTTGGGTCAACGTACATCTGCACCTTAGGGGTGTTCTTGTAAAATTTCTAGATCTGCCACTGAGTGCAGATTGAAGATTGAAATTTTGACAATTTTGTCCAAAAGTTGGCTAATTATTTGATTGAAAATTTCACGTGTGATGACAGAAAATTTCAGAATACAAAGAACATTTATAGTTGTAATGGCTGCTCAATTTTTTACTGTGTTGCTGGACAAAAATGATATAATTTTGAGTTGGCTTGGGGTTCGGAGGAACAAACGATGCCCACCTACTGATTTGTTCTGGTACCGCAACATCATTAAAGGCTACCCACAATCAAAATAGTGCAAAATTAAGATTCTGAGCGATTTTTGTGATTTTCATTTCAATTGTGGTTCCTCCTCCCCTTCCAGAAATTGCCCCGCTAGAAACTCAGTGGAGTCCGCCAACAAAATATGCCTACACAATTAACATATATAATGGCAACATGATAGGCCACAAAAAGGCTCCAAATGTTACCGGCCATTTTTCGATTTTCCTTTTCCTTCGCCTTTTCTTACCTTTTATGTAAGTTTTCGTTTTATACGGCCTATTCCATCTAGAATTTGCGCCCTCATAAAACATGTAAATTACGGCAATTAGGTACTTTGTACTTACCGCGTGCTTGTTTATGTTTTTTCAATATTTGCATCTTTATTTATTTATTTATTTATTTTTTTTTTCTTTTTTCATTTTTTACATTTCTTTTGCCTTCTTCTCGTATTGATTTCACTATTGGTAATTTGGCTATAAAATTTTGAGCCTTCAATGTCGTAAGCGATACAGAAACCTACAATTCAGGAAAAATCACAATTATCCCAAAGTCTAGTTTCAGCCATTTGAGCTACACCTACCCGATTTCATGCCTAAAACCTTTTTCCGCTTGTCATCGAATTGCTTGCCATTGCCAATTTGGTTTTTGACTGGGATATTGTCAAAATGGATAGTAGCCGCACAGTTGAAAAATGCAGAAACCTCGGTTGTTTTGGGGAATCAGGCCCAAAAATTTAGTGTCTTTTTGGGGCCCTATTTCAGCATTGTTCGAACCGGAATGGCGGCTTTCCAGTTCCACCATAAAACATTGCAAAAAATCCCCGCTCGTGCCCGTTTGAAATTGAGTGCATTGAACAACAGGCCGGCCAGTGTGCAGAGCAGGCGCGCGAAGCGCCGAAAATTAGATGAACGGGCGAGCGAAAAACGCCTGCGCGTCACTTTACCAACTTCTGCAGTACCCATGTACTTATACAGTTGTTACACAGTTATTGCCATGAGAACCACGCCCCCAAGAACAGATCAGTGGGGTGATATTAGTAGACTTTGAGATTGATATCTCTATCATTTAAAATATGTGATAGCTAAAATACCAAGAACATTTAATTATTGTTTCACAAATCTCCAAAAATTTTCATTGCCAATTATTTCATGTTAATGAATTATTTCCAATTAAACTGTTTATAATATTTGATTTATTCATTCAATTCTACATGAAAATTTCAATGTTTTATCTTTGATAATTCTATTCCTTAGCTGAAATGAAAATTTCTAGCAAGGAGATTGCTGTGCAAAATTTGACATTCCAACTTTGGATTAACTATATATAATGCAAAAGTAAAATTAATACCACGGCGCAAAGCGAAAATTTGTTTCTATGCTGCTATAATTACATCAATTCCGCACCTTTTAGTCACAAAATAAATTTGATTTCACGGATTTAATCAAAAAATTGATAGTAACAGGAATTTTCGTAGAGTCAATTAAACAGACAAAGCACTGAAATTTTAATAATCTTTCAATGCTGATAGAATGTCAAGTCTGAGGCATTTTTTTTCATATCTTCAAATTCTGAAAAATGCATGTGGATTCTCCTCCTGCTTCACTACCCCTGGATCAGAACTTTGGATAAGAGGGATCCTCCTGGCCCCAAAGCGGTTGTCCCCATCACGTCATGGAAGAAAATTGTTGACTCCCTGATTTGTGGAAAATATTGAACCTTTCTTGATTTTTATGTGTTGCTTCAAAAGGTTTCCACCCCCTCAGTGTGTGCATAGGGGTATATGTATTACACCTACCTCAGGTTTTTGAAAACAGGTACTGTCAGGTGATGGAGTCCAGAAAATTAAACAGCTTGAGCATTGATAAATTTGTATCTTTTATCGCTATGAACTCATAAATTAATTAAATTTACTAAAATGGCAGGAAATGCAGCACTTCAGATAACGTGCTATTCCAATATATGTACAGAATGTGATTGACTTTTGATGTCCATATGTGCAAAAGGACCTTGTACAAAAAAAAACAATTACCCCACTTCATATGACATTTGCATCTCACCACTCTGCCTGCTCTACCGTGTGCGTGTGTGTATATACTTGTATGCCCCTTGAAATACAGGTGAGCCCCCCCAATCTACTGAGCTAGCCTTTACAGCACTATATGTAAGTGATCAGAAGTCTTGATGGTAAAACCTACAGAACACAAACAAAGAAGCCAACAATCTCCTGGGTAGCATGATTTTGGGTCTGTCAAGTTGCTGGGGCCTGGCTACCTTTCAAGATCCCTACCAATACGTTTATTTTGTGTTGTAGTACAAACGTTATGGAGATAGAAGCCATGTGTCACCAAATTTGTGTTTGTGCAGATATTCAAGTCAAAATATAGCCTAAAGATAAAACGATGGAGCTATCATTGCATCAAAAAATTATAGCCAACAAAACAAGTTGTACTGATTCTAGTTTTCCTCCAACCCCACGTCAGTGTGATCTGTAAGTCCTTGAAGATTCCGTCCATATATGTCTATCATAGGCTGAAGCCTGAAGTTCTGTTCTTCACATAGTAAAGGTCTATGAGGTCTGTAATTTTTAATCAGTAGCTTAGTTTGTGCCATTTTTATAGTATCGAGATTCATGCCTACCTTGGTATCTTGAATACTGAGTTTGGCATGATCTAATTAATTTGCATCTTTCCTGTTATCTGGTCTAAATCTTTTTGGCTATGGGGAATTGATATGAGGGGTATACCCCTCATAGGTAGGTTGAATGGTTCCCCTCAGGTCTATATATATTTTTGAAAATTTTTTTTTTGTTTTTTTAGCTTATTTTGATGCCATTTTACATGTTTAGTGAATGTGCTGTAAGTTATATTTATTACATGATTTGTTTTAGATCATTTTAATTTGAATTTTTACCCTCCTCTCAGAATTGCGTTCCACTCTGTATACATTCTTGTCTCTTGGCTATTAGTCTGGAGTTGGTAGTCCTTTCTGAACTCTTGAGAACTGGATGATCCATACTGAATTGAGTGATACGTTCTTGTTATCACAACGGAAAC
>JAVLUZ010000142.1:10321942-10340041 GCA_036768485.1 Mermis nigrescens | reverse complement strand
CAAAAACTGTAAAAAGGTGTAAAATTCCCAAAATTTTCGGCCGCCTCGCGCCGAACTGATAAATTTTTTGTCCTATATATCTTTAAAATGTATGCAGAATTTGCATTTAGAATAGAAAAATGTCAACATTTTTCGGCGCTTAGCTTGCCGTTTTCAGATAATTTGTAGTAATTTTTGGCGTCAGAAACCCAGAAATCAGCTAAAATACACTACCAAAGATCGAAAACCCTGTTTTACCACACTAAAATCGCTACTGTACTGTATTGCATAGTACACAAAAATTTGCATGTGCAAAATAGCTACAAAGACTTTTTGGGGACCATCTTTGTACATGTACAAACGGACCTTGTACAAAAAAACACTGCAACCAACACTCCAAATCGACAGTTGCCTTCAACTTTACAAGTATGGCTCAGATTTTCACCGAATTTTTTTCCGCGCTTCAATTTATCATGTTCTACCAGTTTGGCACAAAAATTTAGGCACTCCGTATTCGTTTTGATCCTTTTCTAAAAGTACCATATTCTCAACTTTAGCCGATAAGTTGGATCGTTCACTGCGCCATGAAATTGGGGTTTTTTTCAAAATGAAGTTTCCACTGAAAGGCGATGTAATTTTCCAATGTTTGATGTCTAACTTTTATACTAATTACATAGGTATTTACGTTAGCACTTTTCTTTTTTTTTCGGTTGCTTGTTCACTTTAACCCCTATCGAATTTTTTCTACCTTTTTTAACATTAGGGAATATACAGGGTGAATTTTTTATATCTTTTTTTAACTCCAGAGGTTCTCACACGAGTTTTTCCGAGACAGAAAATAACTGTCAGGTGACGGGTTTTGACCCTCCGACCTATCGCTCTACAGCGCAACACGTTACCAATCGGCTAAGCTACCTTCTCGTAAGAAATGAAGACGAAGTAATGAGGGAATGGTACTTAGCATCTATACATCGACCTAAGCATCTATACATCGACCTAAGCATCTATACATCGACCTAAACATCTATACATTGACCTAAGCGGGAGCGACTTCGACCTAAGCAGCTTAAAACACCTTTTCAGATATACTAAGCCTAAGCCTGAGTCTATTGGAAGCAAAAACTTACATTTTCCTATATCTTATCAAGTAAATTATTGCAAAAGTTGATTATGAATCTGAAGAAAATGAAGAACAAAAAAAACCTGAAGAAAATCAAGGATTATATCATATGATAGATATATAATAATGCTGTATATACCCTAGATAGATATATCATAATGCTGTATATACCCTAATGTTGAAAAAGATAGAAAAAAATTCGATAGGGGTAAAAGTGAAGTGCCAATTTTTCTACCTTTTTTGTCCATTCAAGATTTGAGAAATTCACTGAGCACTAATACAGCCCAAAAGCTGTTGTTTATTAAAACCAATGCCGATCGATGGATACTGATGATTGTGACGATAGAGGATATGTGATCATTGAACAATGATCAGCACAACGACAGTCGAATAAAGCTTTGTTTTGAACTTGTCCTGTTTTTATGTTGGGTCCTTTATATGTCACAAAGTCAGCCAAGTCAATGTTTATAAGTGTATACAAGCAACTCTGGTGTGTATCAGGAAAAAACCACCAAAAACCCATCAAAAAACCCCAAAAATCCCAAAACGCAAAATTTTCAAATCTGGGTTCCTACCTCTGAGACGCTCGCTGCTAAGCTTGTTTATGGTGCAGATCGAATACAGTAGTCTACTCGCATAAGGCATAACTAGGCGCTGGGAACATCTTGCTACCAAGATGTAGATTAATCAAATGCACCAGTCACAACGCCAGAAACGAGACCTTCATGTCATCAAGATTGTACATATACCTATACTATCTGAGCTGCCACGCGTTGACCGGGCTGAGCTTGGGCCTAATAGCGCTATATGGAACTGAGTGTCTCTAGTATTTTTTATTTTTCGAGGACTTTTGATGTTTCTGGGATATTTCTAGAAAATTGTTTGGTAAACACCATATTTTACTTTTTGGATTTTTTTTAAATGTTTTTTGTCCTGCCATTTTTTTAATCGAATCAATATTTTTGACGTTACATAATGGTTTTTTTGAAAATTCTTCAGTCAAAATCATATTTTTTAAAGTTTTGGGATGTTCTGAAAATTTTTTTGATCAAACCCATATTTTTTATGTTTTGGGATGTTTTGGAAAATATTTTTGGTCAATTCATATTTTTGATGTTTTTTAAAAAAATTTTTGTTTGTTGTAGCAAAGGGTGTCATACATCACGTAATATCTTATATCACTCATATGTTATAGCAGAGGGTATCTCCTATCTTACATCACTGCATGCTATGGCACAGACAGGGTATCTCATGTCACATAATTGTACCCAATAGCTAGTGATGTAAAGATCATCTGGATCTGATCATTTTTATCCAGATTCAGATCCAGATCCAGATCATCTGGATCTGGATCTGGTTAGTTCTCTGATCTGGTAATCTGATCTGGATCTGGATCTGCGAGAAAATCAGAACCCGATCTTTATCTGAATCTGGATCTGTTTAGCCAACTAATATCCGGTTAAACAGATCAGAAAGTTATTTTGTACTTTGATAGGTATTCTTTCTGTTTTACGATTTACTCAAGGTAGGTTATCTAATTAGTTGTAGCCTAATATTCACGGATTGTGTGACAACAGCCCCACTAGTCCCAACAGCCCCCACCATCCCAACAGCCCCGCCATCCCAACAGCCCCACCAAAATCCCTAACAGTCCCACCCGTCCTAACAGCCTCGCCAGTCCCAACAGCCCCGCCGTCCCAAGAGCCCCACCAATAATACCAATAGCCACACCAATCCCAACAGCCTCACCAATCCCATTAGCCCCACCAATCCCAACAGCCCTAGCAATCCCAACAGTCTCACCGTTCCAACAGCCCAACCGTCTTAACAACCCCACCATTAATCCCAACAGCATCACCAGTCCCAAGAGCCCCACCAATGCCCTAGCACTTCCACCGTTCAGCATTCCACCGTTCCAGCAGTCGAACTATCCTAAGCGCACAGGAGTTTAACCCCCATCCCGAAAATCTGGAAATCCCCCGAATTATGTTAGACCCCAGAATTCTATTTTTAGCACATTTCTCGGTCACTTCAATCCACCAGACCCACAGAATTTGTTCGCTGTCAATAACCACAGATGCACAGAACGACCGGTCTGCAAAACAAGTTTTGAGCCAAAAATTGACCTCAAAACTGGTATGAATGTTAAAATAGCGTTAAAAACTGCGCTAATCCACATTTTCTGGCTATTTTAAGTCAGATTAGCGTGGAAGTTTTGATTTTCCATTTAATTTTAACACTTGTCTTTCCTTTTATCACTAGAAACATTTTTCATTTTTCACAGCGCATTGTAGAGTAGACCATAATGAGCGAGGGATACAATCTTGCGACATGACTCGAATGAGGCAAAATCCCGGAATGTGCACAAACGCTGAAGCTTCAATTCTGACAGGTCTACCAGTTTCATAGGTAGACTTATTCTGGAAATGTAAACCTGCACACTCGTTAATGCTCTTGATGAAATAAACGAATTCGGAAAATAGTCAAAAAATATCTTTCATAAAAAATTAATATTGCCCGATTTTATTGATATCGTATAATAGCGACTGCAGTAATGGTGAGGCTGCTGGGATTTACTGGTGGGGCTGTAAGACAGTGGGGCTATTGGAACGGTGGGGCTATTGGAACGATAGGATATTGGGACGGTGGGTCTGTTGGATTAATGGAATCTGTTAGGATTGTCGTCCTGTTGAGGATTAGTGGCCTGTAGGATTGATGGGGCTGTTAGGATTATTGGTGGAGCTGTTGGAACGGTGGGGCTGTAGGGCCCAGGCTGTTCAGTGATTTTCGGTGGGGCTGTTGAACCGGTGGGGCTGTTGGGACGGTGGGAGCTGTTGGGACTGGTGGGCTGGTGAGACATTACCCATGCGCGCGGGGCTGACGGGAGGGGTCTGCCTGGGGGGTTCGGACACCCCCAGATCCTGTGCTGACCCCCAGCATGGCTAAAGTGCCGCTGACCCCCCCCATGGGGGGTTTTGTTCCAGGAAAATTGTAGCAGGGCGCCGCCTCCCACCGCTACGTGAGCAAAATTTTACCGCACCGGTTTCCCGGATCTTCCGCTCTGATTGAGTGTGTAAGTACTAATCGACTTACGGGCTCTTTCTCGCGACTTCTCCTGCCGCGGAAATATTGAATAGTGCTGCGAAAGAATGAGATATCGACGTCACGGGTTAAACTTCAAAGTAGGCGTTTCTAGCCGTGTAGTCGCACTCCTACGACACTCCTCCCCCTCTAAGGAGAAAGCGTAAGCACCAGACAACTCCAGAGAACGAACTCTGGGACCTCCGATATGTAACGGGGCGCCGCCTCCCACCGTTACGTGAGCAAAATTTTCACACCCGCACTGGTTTCCCGGATCTTCCGCTCTGATTCGCGTGCGTAGCACCAATCCGACTGATCGGGCTCTTGCTCCCAACTGCGCAGTATTGAATAATATTGAGCCAAGTAAACATTGACATCAGGCTCGACCTCCAGTAGGCATTTCTAGCCGTGTAGTAACCTCCTGCTACAGCGATTTTTGAAGCTCTGCAGAAAAGTAACTTAAATGATAAAAATGTATTGAAGGTTGTTTTTTTTCACATAAATTATCATCAGAATTGTCCTTTGAGAGACTTTTTTGCCTAAAAGTGAGAAAATTTTGATTTTTTTCGAGAAATTTTTGTTGAAAAAGTGTTTTCAATGGATGCGCGACATCGAGAAACGTCTAAAATTAATGTTTTTAATGCCCATGAGACCATTTTTATCGCTTTTTTGATGTTTGAGAAAAAATTTGATTTTGACCCCCCCAGAATTTCTATGCTGTACATATATAGTTTTTAATTGGTGCACCTGTCATTTTTCATGGATTTTAACAGCGTTTTTCTTTGTTGAATTGAAATTAAGCAGGTTTCTTCATAGTATTGCATTTTGTGTTGTTAGGTAATGTATCGTTTGTGTTTTTTGACAGTGATATCCCTCTAAAATAATACACATTTTCTTTCTTACAAGCGATCAAAAGAAGCATTTGATTCTCCTGTTTGACCACAATGTTGCCAAATTCCAGACATCTCACGTTCCTGTGAATATTTAATGCCGTTTTGTTTACAAAGTTGTCAATTAAAGCTGTTGTAATAATTTTTACATTTTTCATGCCTCGATTTCAAGCCCACTGGTAAAAGTCTAAACTCGTGAGATTTTCCTTTTCAGACAATTTTTACTGATATCATTGTTATGTAAAAGCTCTGAAAATGCAAATTTCCCTCGACGCTGCCCCAGACCCTCTAGGGGGCTGTTATATTAGTCCTGCCATCAAAGACCCCCAGTCCATGTGGGCTTGGGCGCTTTGCGCCCTCCTTTTTAGCAATACAAATTGCTGCACAAAAAATATTTTTATCTGGATCTGGATCTGTATCTGGATCTTTCTAAATTTTGATCTGGCAAAACGACCTGGATCTGCATCTGGTTATTTTCTGATCTGGTTATCTGATCTGGATCTGGATCTGCCAGAAAATCTGAACCCGATCTTTATCTGGATCTGAATCTGGGTAAAATTCTGGATCTTTTACATCACTACCAATAGCATTGCCCAGCTTGTAGCATTATGTAGGCTATATTACGTCCGATCCTATCTTATGACGCACGCAGCGGCAAAAGTAATGCGTAACCCGAAAATAGTGTAAACTGAATTTATTCCGATTTTCGAAGTTTGGCAAGAAATCGGTCATGTCCCGAAATGGCAATGCTTAAGCATAGGGACGCCTGACGCCTCGCTTCACCCGTGTACATTTTTTTGATCAAAGCCATATTTTTGACGTTACGGAATGATTTTGAAATTCTTTGCCAAATCACATTTGTCATGTTTTAGGACGTTCAGGAAATTTTTTTGTCAAACCATATTTTTGATGTTTTGGGATGTTTTGGAAAATTTTTTTGGTCGAACCATATTTTTGATGTTTTAAAAATTTTTTGTTTGTTGTAGCAAAGGGTGTCTATATATCACGTGATATCTTATATCACTCATATGTTATAGCAGAGGGTATCTCCTATCTTATATCACTCTGCATGTTTTGGCACATGTTATCGGCTATGTCCCAAAATCGGCCATGCTTAAGCATAGGGACGCCTCCCGCTTCACCCCTGTGCAGGGTGCATGGGTGGGGTTGGTGAAATTTAAATGTCGCTACTACACCCCCAGCCGGTAGGCCGAGCTCGGGCCAAAACGTCAGCCCACCAAGTGTTATGGGGCCGGAGCCAACCCCGGACATACAAACAAACTTTCACAAATATATAGTAGATGAAAAGAAAATAATGAATGAATTATTGTGTAAAGTAAATCAAAGTTTACATTATTTCATTTTAAACAAAGATTAGTTTAAACAGCGCAACTGAAAAATTAAATGGCCAATTAAATTCCATTCGGTCGAATATGAAACTTTTCGATACGCCCTTTTTCTAAAATTACTTTTTGCCTATCTTATAGCATTGGGTATGTTATAACGTGTCCTATGCTACAGCATTGCCTATCTTAGATCGTTGGGTATGTTGGGTATGTTATAACGTGTCCCATCCTATAGCATTGCCTAATTTATAGCGTCAGGTATGTTATAACATATCCAATGCTAGAACATATGCAACGCTATAAGGTAGGGCACGGTTTAACATACCCAATGTTTTGCCTATGTTATAACGTGCGAGGTGCAGCAACCCGAAAATAGTGTAAACCGACTTTTGGCGCACTTTTAGAAATTGGCGAAACATCGGCTAAGTCTAAAAAACCCCATGCTTAAGCATAGGGCGCCCTCCCGCGTAAGAGTATGTACAGGGTGCCAGGGTGGGGTTGGAAAATTTTTAATGCCGCTACGGACCATTCCCGGGGTAGGCCGATCTCGGGCCCAAGTGTCGGCCCACCATCTATTACAGGGCCGGAGCCAACCCCGGACATACAAACAGACTTTCTAAAATATTTATTATACTAGCAAAGAAAAATGCTCCGATGGAAGCAAAAAGGGGAATATACTTGGGATTGTGAATTATCGAGGATGTAAAAGGAGGGGACTAGGAAAAATCTCCCTATGTTATATGCCAAGAATCGCAAAATATGTAAAAAATCAGACTTTCTCTAAACAATGCAAAAAATCGAAGTATATTCTGCGGTCTCTGAAAAAACGTATTATTTTAAAATAATTTTTTTGATTGACATAATATCTTAAAAGCATATTACGTAATGCAACTTTTTGCAGACTTCATTCAACTTTGAGTTGCTTAATAATGTGACTTAAAGTGAAATGCTGTTAACAAATCATAATTAAGTTGTTCGTATTTCATTATTACTAAGCATGTCACTTAGCAGATACAGCCATTCTAAGTATCAAAGTGCAAGCAATATTCAAATTACCAAAAAATTGATTGAAAAAAGCAGCGAATTAGCAATGCAGTAGCTAAGCGAATTGAATGAAATAGTACATATCGATGCATTCAAGACAATCGATGATATTGTTGGTTCAAAGCAGTAGGAAACACGGAAGCTGACGTGCAACAGACCTTATGTAGATAATCTTTTACACATGTCTACAGCAATTGTTTACTAAACTTTTACATTTTTCAAAGGCCGCAGAATATACTTCGATTTTTTGCATTGTTTAGAGAAAGTCTGATTTTTTACATATTTTGCGATTCTTGGCATATAACATAGGAGATTTTTCCTAGTCCCCTCCTTTTACATCCTCGATAATTCACAATCCCAAGTATATTCCCCTTTTTTGTTCCATCGGAGCATTTTTCTTTGCTAGTACCCCACTTTTAATTAGCAAGATTTGGAAATACAATACTAGATTTCATTTACTGTGCGGTTCTTCTAATAATTGAATGGTTTAAACTTTACAAAGCTACTAGTTGTAGAAGAGACAAACATTCTGATTAGTAATTCTTATGTTACGTAGAACATCCTGTAAAGAAATATGCTTCCAAAACTTTCTAGAGCTCAACTTAATTTACATTTTAAACTTTACACAAGAGTGTAAAGAGTTTTAGTGGGATTAATAATTTCGATATTGCTCTGATATAACGATCAGCATTTATTACGAAATGAAACCTCTATAATGTTCTAAGAACAAATTAACAATAGGTGTTAATCACTTTACACTACTCTTCATGCGCCCCTAGCAGACGTATCACATCTGTTTCCATATATATTTTACGACTTTAGAGAAACAATAAGTTACCGTGAGGCTCTAGAATGAAGCTTATTATATAGTGTAAACTTTACAGTAGCAACGAGTGTAAAGAAGATTCTAGTCGGATTTGTAAATTCGATATTACTCGGATATTACGATCAACATTCATGAAAAAATTACGTCTCCATAACGGTTTAATGACAAATTGACACAGATGTAAACCACTTTACATCACTGTTGAGTGTAAACAAACGCGCCCAGCTGACGTCCCTTATTTGATTCCATGTAAATTTTCAGATTTCGGCAGAAAATTTAGGTTTTTGCAAAGCTCTAGAACGAAGATAAACCACTTTACATCACTGTTGAGTGTAAACAAACGCGCCCAGCTGACGTCCCTTATTTGATTCCATGTAAATTTTCAGATTTCGGCAGGAAATTCAGGTTTTCGCAAAGCTCTAGAACGAAGATTAATTAGCAGTGTAAACTTTACACAACCGCCTAGTGTAAAGAGGATTTTATTCCGATTTGTAAATCTGATATTACTCGGATATTATTATCAACATTTATGAAAAAATTGCATGTCTACAATGGTCTGAGGACAAATAAACAATGGGTGTAAACTACTTTACATCACTGTTGGATGTAAACAAACGCGCCTACGTGACGTCTCACATTTGATTCTTTGAAAATTTCTAGACTCCAGGAAAAAATTAGGTTTCTGGAATGCTCAAAAACGAAGATAAATACATATGTAGTGTAAACTTCATGTAAACACCTAGTGTAAAGAAGATTTTGGTCAGATTCGTAATTTTGATATTGTTCCGATATTACGATTAATATTTATGAAAAAATTAAGTCTCCATAATGTTCTATGGGCAAACTAACAATAGGTGTAAACCACTTTACAACACTGTAGAGTGTAAACATATGCGCCAGACTGGCATATCAAATTTGGTTCCTGGTCTATTTCTAGACTTGATAATCGTGTCCCTGACTCATAACCGGAGAAGCAGGCAGAAAAAACAAGACAGAAACGCATTTTAAACACCAAATTTTTGACTTTACACTCCTGCTAAATATTAATGTATAGACAATTTGCTTTGACATGCACCCGATATAAAGCACTTTATTTTTATTCTATTGGACTTATCCCGACTTCTGGACGGAGAAAGTGGCGAACAAAATACGCAACAAAAACGTATTTTCCATCATTTAGAACACTGTAAACTTTAAAATTCCGTACCGAACTCCCCATTGAGTTTAAAGAAATTCGGTTCGGTACAATTTGTAGCTTTTAAATCGTAGTACATTCCTGTGTGCCAAAATTCTCTTGCAAAAATTATTTGGTATGATTTATTAATCAAAATTCGGAAAAAACGCGTTTTTTCGCCCATTTTTTACCTCTGATTTCGAACTTTACACCCCCATAAATAACTCAATATTGCGTTTTTTTAAATGCAGTTTGCTGCGATGTGTAGCCCCTGAGAGGCACTTTATTACTGCTGTATTCAATTTATTCTGACTCATAAGCGGAAAAATTTGGCAGAGAAATCTTAGTTAAGATCCATTTTTTTACACCATCCACTAGAGTGTAAACTTTAAACCCCAGGATCTAACTCACCATAGAGCGTAGAAGACTTTGCTTATATGCAGAATGTAGCCCTTGATCCGCTCTACATTTCTGTCAGAAAACATTTCAAAAAACTCATAACCGGAGTTAGTAATCAGACATAAGCAGGTTGAAAACTCGACCAAAAAGTGCTTTTTCACCCTCAGATTTTCGCACTCTTTACACTGCCATTCGATAACTAATGCGAATTTCAAAAAACAAAAAAAGTGCCATCTGTAGAATTCATCCCTCTATTATCCTATGCTGTTCAATTCTTCGAGTCATCAATACTCAGTTGTCCACATGCCGCATTATAAATGTCCCAAAAATTTGTCCTATGTTATACCGTTACACAAAAACTTTACACCTTCTTTACACAGTCAGTTTTGAGTTTCAAGAAAAACAAAAAAACACGGGCAGCGAATTTTTTTATTATCTTTCTTTTAAAAAAACCGCACCTTCCAGAAGTGTCCCGTTATAGCTGTAGAGGGGGTGCACAGGTGTTAGGGGTACCTAAGTATATTATAGGTACGCGCTAACGCGCTACCTATGACTAGCAAAGAAAAATGCTCCGATGGAACAAAAAAGATGAATATACTTGGAATTGTGGATTATTAAGGATGTAAAAGGAGGGGACTAGGAAAAAGCAGCTACCTAAAATCGCCAAAATCTGACAAAAATCACACTTTCTCTAAGCAACGCAAAAAATCGAAGTATATTCTGTGCGGCCTCTAAAAAAGTGTCTTTTTAAATAATTTTCAAAGTTTCAGATAAGAGTGTATAAACGAAATCTATAATGTTTACTTTTTTAAATTGCTGGCGAGTAGCAACGCTGACTAGCTTCGTATCCTGATTGATAGAAGACTAAGTGGTATTGCATTTAAAGTTGTTTTATTTTGTTATGAGCATTATAGCAAGCAAAGCAGGGGCCGATTGATTAGTGCACACAACCGTTACGGGCATGCTAGTGTACCCAGATTTAGTCTGTTTCAAGATCAACTTACGCGTTTCCTACTGTTTTAAACCAACAATTTCTTCGATTGTCTTGGATGCATCAATATTTGCTATTTCATTCAATTGGTTTAGAAAGATTATTAGTTTACTCAATATCATTTCCCATAGCTACTGCATAGCTAACGTGCTGCTTTTTCAATCATTTTTAGGTTAAATATTTATTTTAATCTGTTGGCCGCAGAATATACCTCGATTTTTTGCGTTGCTTAGAGAAAGTGTGATTTTTGTCAGATTTTGCAACTTTAGATAGCCTTTTCCTAGTCCCCTCCTTTTACATCCTTAATAATCCACAATTCCAAGTATATTCATCTTTTTTGTTCCATCGGAGCATTTTTCTTTGCTAGTACCCCACTTTTAATTAGCATGATTTGAGTACATCAGTCAGTAAACACATACAGTAACATGCCACAATAATGACAGCAGTCCAAGAACGCGGAAAACAATATTGTTCTTAACATCAGCATTATCCTTTTTAAACAAGACAACAGATCAAAGTTTTTCAGCATAAACTTTACGCAAATATCAAGTGTAAGGAACACTAACGCTCAGATTTGGAAGTAAAATAAATTTGTAGTATAAACTACATATTAACAACAAATGAATAGTGCAAACTTTACACAACTACTAGGTGTAGAGAAAACTAACAGTCAGATTCCCAATTCTGATTTTACGTAGAACATTTTGAAAAAATTAAGCTTCCGCAAGGCTCTAGAACTAAAGTGAATATGCAGTGTAAACTTTAGACAACCACAGAGTGTAAAGAAAATTTAAGTCGGATTCGTAATTCTGATATTACTCTGATACTACGATCAACATTTATTAAAAAATCAAGTCTCCACAATGGCCCGACGACAAATAAATATCAGATGTAAACCACTTCACACCACTGTTGAGTGCAAACAAACTGGCGTATCACATTTGTTTTCTGGTTCATTTTTAGACTTGAGATTATGTCCAGACTCATAACCCAGAACTTGGCAGAAAAAAACAAGACAGAAACACGTTTAACTCTCCCATTTTTGTGACTTTACACCTCCCGAAAAAGCTAAATATTGATGTAAACAAACGCAATTTGCTGTGACGCGTACCCCTTAGGAAGTACTTTATTTTTATCCTTATTCGACCTAGCCCGACTTCTGAACAGAGAAAGTGGCGAACAAAAAAATTGACAAACACGTATTTTCCACTGTCCACCATATTGTAAACTTTAAAAATCTGAACCTAGCGCCCCATTGAGTGTAAATAAATTCGGTTCGGGCCAGTTTGTAGCCCTTTGATTGTAGTACGTTTGTATGAGCCAAACTTATGTTCCGCAAAATATTTGATGTGATTTACCGATCAAAATACGAAAAAAACCTCTTTTTCGCCCATTTTACACCTCAGATTTCGAACTTTACACTCTCATAAACAACTGAATATTACGTTTTTTGAACACAGACTTGCTTCGACGTGTAGCTCTTAGAAGTTAACTTTATTTCTATTTTATTCAATTCATCCCAACTCATTACCGAAAAAGTTGGCAGAGAAATCTTGGACAAAATCTGTTTTTTTACTCATCCACTAGAGTGTAAAGTTTAAACCCCTGGTACTAACTGCGTATTGATTGTATAAAAGTTTGCTGGTAAGCACAAGATAGCCCTTGATCCGTAGTACATTTCTGTCACAGAAAATTTCTTAAAACTCATAACCGGAGTTGTTGGCAGACATAAACAAGTCGAAAACTCGACCAAAATGTCTTTTCACCCCCAGATTTTCGCACTCTTTACACTCCCATTCGAGAACTAAGGCGAAATTCAAAAAACAAAAAAGTGTCATCTGCAGAACCTAAATAGATGAATAAGTCAAATGAAGTGCATGGTTTTGCCAAAAGAATTAAAAAATGAAAAAGTCATTATTCAAAAGATTTGAACCCATTATTCTTTTTTTAAACCCACATGCGAGAACGGACACGTGAGCCACTGCACCAACTCAGCATATCGGTCGATTTCAGCTTGATTATACTATATTGAAAAATATTCATCATTCTACTGAACTTTAAGAACAGTGCATTTATGATAATAAAAATAATTATTTATTAAAGACGAGCCAAAAACCTCTGATATAAGAAAAATCTGATCAAACAAATATGCAATACGGAGTTATATACCGGCATTAGAAAATTGATGTATAATTCAAAGTTCACCTCTTCATACCTCAACAAACACTGGCTGTAGAAAATTTTGAAGGTCAGATTCGTTATTCTGACCTTACGGAGAACATTTTTTTTAAAAATTCATCATCCACGACGCTCTGGGCGTAAAAAATTTTTTCAGTGTGAAGTTTACACCTGCACTAATAACGCAATATTGATTGTAAAGAAACAAAATAAATTTTGACGTGTAGCGCTTAGGACGAGGCACATTTTAAAGATAATTACCACGTTCTGTCTACTAAGTGGAGAATATGGCGGAAAAAATATTTTTTTGTTACAGATTCTTTACAATAAATGGCCTCTAAATTTGAAAATATTACTTTTAAAAAATAAAAAAAGGCTCCCCTAGATTTTATAACCGTCTACCTTTTGTAACCAATCAGACTGCATAGAATGGAAAAATGAGTTAGATATGCTCTTGCACATGAAAACAGTAAAAAACCGAATAATTTACAATCCTGTGCAACAACTAATGAGTGTAAAAAAATTTTGAGACCAGATTCGTAAGCTACTAATCAGGGAAACAGTTTAAAAAAATTTGCCCCCCGCCGATCATTTGAATTTTTGATGTAAACTTTACACAATCACGCCTAGCTCGGTATTGAGTAGTAAACAAAAACAAAAAGGGAGTATTTAAGTTTTTTTGTTCTCTACCTTTTAAAAACAAACCGCACCTCCCAGATGTGTGCCGTTATAGCTGTGAGGGGGGGGCACAAATTTCGCACTCGCTGTGATAAACATATAAGAAAAAAGGATGGCCAAGTATATTATAGGTAGCGCTATCGCGCTACCTATGATAGTAAGAAGTCATCAATACGAGAAAGAAGCAAGAAAGAAGAAAGAAAATGAGGAGAAAAATAAAAAAGAAAATAAATAGATAAGTAAAAAAGCAAATGCTAAATAAAAAGATGCAACTGAATCGTCCCAAATAATAGGAAGTCAACAAAACGAAAAATTTAAGACGACAAGGAAGTATGAAATACTAACAAAATTCGAATTTAAATAACCTATCTTACAGCACTGGGTATGTTATAACGTGTCCTAAACTGCAACAATTTCTTGAAAATTGTTGCAGTTTTATTTTTGGAGTCATTTTACGTTGGTCAAGGTTGGGAGTTGCCTTTTTACAACGTTGTATTACGTTGGAGGAATTTAGGCGAAATGGTAATTGAACGTCATATCGAAAGTGTTTGATCAAAATAAATGAATAAATATTAACGCAGAAATGTACAAATTCAAAGAGATAGGGCTATTCTGAAGTTATGTATCAGTGCCTCTCTTCTACTATGTATGTATATATACGAGTAAGTATATAAATAAATAAATGCCATTATCAATGTTAGAAATTACGGACTAATTAAATTCAGCTAATATACATAAGTATATTGGGGTAGTATAATTAAGCCACAATATTTAGGCATATAATATTTAAATATGTTCTATAGCTATTGAGTACAATAATGTTCTCACTTCCTACGCTCAATTCATCGGCATCATCAATAACATTTCGTTTTTCACCATGAAAAGTCGTAAATGATTCAAGTGAACCATTTTAATCTTTCTACGACACCTTAATTCTTCTCCAATAGCATTAACCCCTCTAATAGTCTGAATTTCAAAGGGTCCCAACCAACGTTTCTGATATTTGCTGCTATACCGAGAATTTTTATACAGAACCAGCTGTTTAGCTCTAGAAGGTCGTACTATGGCTCGTACCTAGCTACTGCAGTCATACTGGACTCGTTGACGCTCTTGAGCCCGTTGAACTTTTTGGCAGCAAACCGTCGAGCAATTCTCAGGTTGGCATGAAATTCGCGGATAGTGGGCACTGAAGGCGGTACTTCGTTGCCATCTGCTCCTGCTTCGAAACCCTGTTCAACTGGTAGCTTAGCTTGTCGTCTATAGACCAGAAAAAAGGACGAAAATCCGGTGCTCTCATGGCGGGCAATGTTGTAGGCGAAGGTTACCGCAGGAGCCGTCGATCCCAATCATTTTCTTCGTGCTGTATTGTTGTAGCAAGCATGGTTCGAAGGGTGCGGTTGAAACGCTCAACCAATCCATTTGTCTGCGGACAGCAAGGTGTGAATGTAATATGCCGGACATCAAAGAGCTGGCAAACCTCCTGGGACGTTGCGGCCACAAATCCGGCTCCCCTATCTGATTGCACGATTTTCGGGGCTCCAAATCGTAGAATGATTCGATCGACAAACTATGGTAGCCCGTGCGTCTGGGATGGTAATGGTTTCGGCCCATTTGCGTAATCTATCAATAAAGACTAATATATTACTTTTTCTCCGGATCGCAAGTAGCGGTTCCATAGTATCCATGACCCATGTCGCCATCTCTGCGGTCACTTTCTCCAGAGGTCCCTGTTTTCTAGTATGCACCTGCAACGCTTTGAGCTGTACATTATCTTAAGGTGCAAAGCGCTGTCCTAAACGGTCTACCAGGTCATCGTAGCTTAGCGTTCGTTAAGCATCGGGTCTCTAAGATAAGTCTCTAAGATAGGTCGGCAACAGCAAGCGCTTTTCAGCGTCATTCCACCATACCTGGGCGTGGGGAGGGGTTGGCGGGGGTATGCACCCCCCAGAAACCAAAATACCCCCAGAAACCAAAATATAGCCCTGCGAGCTATATTTCGAGGTTTAATGAAGAAGAATGAGCTCTAATTAAGTGTGGAATAAGTACTTGTAGATACGGAACTAACACATGTCTTTCACTAAACAGGATCATTTAGTTCTTAGTACGCACATTACAGCATTATTATGTACTACAAACAACTAGCTACAGTATATGATCGATTGTGTCCCGAGTGACTGACAGATCCGGGTGACCGACAGTCCCGGTCGACCGACAGTCCCGGGTGACCGACAGTCCCGAGTGACCGACAAATGGTTTTAAAAATAGATCTGTCAATCAAAAATTCCCGTCTGGCCGACAGTCACGGGTGGCCGACTATACCGGGTGGCCGACAGTCCCGAGTGGCTGAGTGTACCGGGCGGCCGACAGTCCCTGGTGGCTGACTGTACCGCATGGCCGACAGTCCTGGGTGGCCGACAGTACCGGGCAGCCGACAGTCCCGGGTGACCGACAAGCGGTATAATAATAGGTTTGTCATAAAAATTCCTAACTGACTAATGATTTCGGAATTAATGTTTTTTTAGTAGGTACCTATTTATGCACATAAATAGTTTTACCAATGCAATAACATTGCTCATATGACTTCATAGCGAGAATCGCCCTCAATGTTTCATGCGGAACTACTGAGCATTCTAAACGCTCCACTTAAAAATGTTTATTTTTACAAGAACAGGGATTAACTTTCCGCCCGATTCAAAATGCAAATGAGGTTTTATTTTTACATTTTTTGATTCTGAAGGTGCCTAAACGCTATTCATTGCTTTTGCATTCCATTGCGCATGTATAACTACGCTGTAGGCCGATTTTAACGCGCACAGGAATATAAGCAATTCAAGATCTTAACGACGACTGGACAAAAATGAATCTTTGATACAAAATTTTTTAGTTTTGATAGTCTATATTAAATATGTACATTCAATAAGTTTATATACAATATGTACATGACATAAGTTTATATTCACATTTATGCCAGTGAAATCTTTATTGCTATTCTAAGAGAATGAAAAAATTACGTATTTCGATTTTGAAAAAATGTACGTGCATACATACGTACGTACGTACATATATTCATAATAATAGTACAACCGGGTCATTTGGGAATTTTTATGCCATCTATCGATCATCCGGCACAGTGTCGGCCACCCAAGACTTTCGGCCACCCGGTACAGTCGGCTACTTGGGACTGTCGGCCACCCGGTACAGTCGGCCACCCGGGACTGTCGGCCACTCGGAACAGTCGGTCAGTAGGTACTGTCGGTCACTCGGGAATTTTTTGATTGACACATCTATTTTTATACTATTTGTCGGTGACCCGGGACTGTCGGTGACCAGGGACTGTCGGTCTGGGACTGTCGGTCACCCGGGACGTTACCATATAATTAGTTTCACTTTTGATCGGTCGAGCACCTGCAAATCGTTACACCTGCATGTTGTTACACCCATCATAAGCGTACTTCTACATAAATACTCGTTAATTTCAATGCAGAACAGCACAAAACGTGAAGCAGTCACTACACAACATTAGTGCTA
Organism: Mermis nigrescens; assembly: GCA_036768485.1. NCBI lineage: Eukaryota > Metazoa > Nematoda > Enoplea > Mermithida > Mermithidae > Mermis > Mermis nigrescens. Next base: position 10,322,807 of record JAVLUZ010000142.1, on the reverse strand, counting down.
TATAAAACTCTTTCAAGCACTGCATCACATAGATTATGCTAATTTTTGTTTAATAATGCAATAGCACGGCTAAAAATTTGTTCAATAGGTGGTGGCAGGAACTGACAGCACGATTGTTGCGATACAACAGAGCTTAGGAAAACTTCCCGTTTAGATAATCAATACTTTATCAAATCGTCCCCTCATTATCAGGCCGCCTGTGTTCATAAGATTCATATTTATTTCAAAATGAATGGTTTTGCTTCGAAAATTTGGTTGAGGATCGGATCTGCGCATTTTCTTTGCCTGACTTTCAAAAGCTGAAAACATATCACCGACAGACTCACGTAAATCACTTTCTTTGGAAACATTGTTCGTATGTAGCTCCAGTAAAAGCAGAATCAGCTGAGTTTTCAGTGAAAGCCAGCAGAGCTTAAAACATTGTCACAGCACAAATATGTAAACAAAAGAGTAAATCGATAATGTGCAGTTTGTTTATTCATTCTTTCTAATTTATGATGCTAGTATTTCGAAATCCCAGCGTTAGTCTACTAAGAAAGTAATATTGCAGCATGTGAAGTGATTATTTTAATTGTAATTGTCTACGTCATATATTGAAACAACTTGCAAGTAAAAAAATTCTCCCAAAAATCGATAGACCCCAGAATTAAATTTTTATTGCTATCTTTGGCGATTTAGCCCTATCGGACTACCTAGAATTTGGCTGCTGCCCACCTATGCTACTGACCTTCCGCAAAATGCTATCCCACCCTCTTCACAGAATTCACTGTTTTTGTCAATCTAAGATAACTTACTCTTTTGTTTCAAGTGCTCTTTTAACAAAGCGTTTGATTTTCGGTATACTAATTTTTTCAAAATTTTTCAA